>JABXWE010039114.1:0-15602 GCA_014611495.1 Limonius californicus
ATAAAGGAAAAATTCTACCTGAAGCTTTTAAGGCGTTTAAAGGACACCCTGTATTAGCTGATATTGCTATTGCAGCCCATCTTTATATATAAACACATAAGTGGTAATACTAAATTCTCATTTTGTCTCAGCTTAGAGGATAATCGCATCGCAATCAGTTAGTAGGTTCGCAAATGCTATTAATTAGTCATTACGCTAATGATATGCAAGCTTACGCCTAGTTACCAACAGCACTATTTTTTTTAGACTGCCGTAGCTGATCCTTCTTAGGCCCCTGCCACCCTTTGTTTTCTCCACAGATTTCAAAAAACACTTGTCTGCCCGGCCTCTCCTTCAAACCTTTATAATGCTTCCCAGCTGTTACAGAGCCGACAAAAGCTACGTAAATTTTAGTAAATATTAACTTGTTTATCGTACATTTCAGTAATATTAACAATAGGCAGAAACCATTGCCTAACACTATTTTAACTGGTTTTGGCAATAACAAATGAGTAAAGTAGACAAAAAATACAAATGAACACATAAAGATTCGTTTTATTTAGACCATATTGTTAAATATAATTTTATCCATCATTTTAAACACAAAATGGGACAAACGTTATTCTTTTGCAAAAACGCCATTAGTTACAGACTTACATAAAGTTTCGTTTGGTTTAATTATTTTTGTCGCAAAATTGCTAAACTAGGAGAATTTTTAGGGAGCGTTTTTATATTGCTCAACATTGAAAATACAACACTCGGTAAACGTATATTTTGATAATTTTTTTATAATTAAAATTTCCTTGTGATTAGGAAAGTAATATAGGAAGTCTGCAGAGTTATTACTGTTATTGCATTTAAAAAGTTATTTTGCAATGCCTCGTGTACGTAGATGCAATAATTTTCTTCTGCTAGATACTTTCCCAAGACTACGAACAATAGAGATGCGAGAAGCTGGAAAGGCTCTTTAAGGAATTCCTAATAAGGTTAGCAGAAACGCATCCGATGTTGGAAAATTTGGACAGAAAAGTATAGACGATAAGGTCTTATACATAGGTGTCGAAGCTGTTCGCAGATTTAATGGCCGCGAAAAACGCCTTCTAAGAATAAATGCTCTTAAGGACCTGTTGAGTACCACCAGGTCAGTTTCCATGAATGGATGGCTAACAAAGGATATAAAATCTTTGTTAGGTCCGTTTGTCCCAGAATAAGATCTTTTGACTTTCAACCCTATCGACTGCGCCTCATATTGCAATTGAACCCAAGGCATACACAAGCAAGGCTAGAGTGCTACAAGGAATGTGTCTAATGGGATAAGGAATAGGATCGGGTTGATGGACGTGGAAGGGTCCACCAAAGAGGTAGAGGAAGGCATGAAATTTAATATTGTATGAACAGCAAAGCAGCACTTATGCTAGGACCCTAACATGAATATGCTATACCCCAAACCATAGTTTTCACTAAAGTGTTTCTTCATGAAGTTGATGGCACGGTTCTTCCGTGGTCAACAAGGTCATCTGACTTTTCACCCATCGAACATGTATAGGATATTACAAGCAGAGATTTAGGCCTGTTCCGACAATGGATCTACAGCGTCTTTGAAATAAAATTCAGATTGCCGAGGACACCACACCCCAATGCATTAACTTAAGCGGAGCTCTAACTCATTATTGAATTTGAGGGCTATAGACTTTCTCAATCACAATGAAATTTTGATCATCTAATACTCTCTACATGTTGTCCATATTATCAACTAAATTAAGATATGGATGTTTATTGGGAATTACATTTTCAATGTCATGCAATATAAATTTACAAACCGGGAAGTTTTAAATTTTGGTAAATATTAGCTAGTTTTGCCTTGGTATGCCAATTTACAAAACAATTGCAATAATATTAATTCCATTAACTGTCACTACGAGTTGTCGCTCATACTTACCTTATCAAAATGAGTAGAACTGAACACCGAGCTGCCATAAAATTCCTAACAAACCAAGAAATAAACTAATAATGATTCTTGACTGTGTACGGGAATGATGTCCTTCCAAGTTAACTATGTATTTGTGAGCGGTCAAAACTATTTAAACGTGGTCCAGAATCATCGGATGATGAATCCCGTCAAGGTCGACCTATTGAACTGATCACTTCAGATGCTGTTGAAAAAATTAGGAGTTTGATACTGGAGAATGCAAGATTGAAGAGACGATAATTAACAGCTATATTAAGAGTTTCAAAAAACCACGGTTTTCAGAAAGGTACATGAATAGTTTGGCTGACAGAAGTTTGTTCAGGACGTGCCCTGCAAATTGTTTTACAATTACAAATGCATGTTCGTGTAGAAGCAAGTGAACAATGTTTGCCTCGTTGCGGAGATGAACCGGATTTAATTATCCACCGACTTGGCATTGGAGATAAAACCTGGATCCATCATTATGCCGTATCAAGGGCTCCAGCCTTCCAATAAGTTGAAAGTCACCTCTTCTGCAGGAAGAACAATGGCAACACGTTTTTGGAACTGTCGCAGTAATACGAGATTATTATATAAGTTTATTGCATCGCCTCAGAGATTCTATTAAAGTGAAAAGATACAGAAAACTTACCCAAGATGTTTTGTTCCTGCACGACAATGCTCCAGTGCATAAGTGCATATTCTGCTGCTGGAAGAAGTGAATTATCCGCTTTATAGTCCAGATGTGCAACCCAGTGATTATTTTTGACTTTCAAACTTAAGAAAACTACATGGGTAAGAAAATTCAGGGACAATGATGCAACTTATAGCAGCTGTTGAGGACAATTTTGAAGAGAAATAAATGAAAATTTTTAGAACGTATTAAAATTGCTATAGAATACTTGCCTTTAAATGCAAGAGAACTATATTAAAAAATTATTTTTTGTTGCTTCTCTAGTCTTCTGTTTTCATGTCCAGTCCGGGAATATAAAATCGGCCCTTCATATCTCGTTATGTTAAATTTTATAACAGAAGAAAATCAATAAAAGAAAGACGAATTTTCTACATATCCAATAAACACAGAAAACTATTTGAAAAATTTTAACTATAAGTTGAGCTCGTAATTGTTTTGGCTTTACTCATTAATTTAGTTTGGGATTGTACTTTTATTTAACTTGCAAGGATTCGTATTTTTCAATATCGTTAGCAAAATTATTACATACTTCGTTTTACACAAAACACTTGTAGTAAACAGACAGAAATAGAATGCTCATATTGTTTATGTAGTGACAAACAGATTTAAATGTGCAGTTGTACAATTAAAGTCGAAATTTAGACCCCGGTCTGGGGTTTTTCGAATTAATTCAGACGAAATCTGACCATTCAAAGTTAGACTTTAATTAAAACAAAGAAAAAATATTATTGTCTCAAATTAGTTATTGGGTATATTAGGTATTGATATTATTGCATTTCCTGTAATAAATATCTTTTTTTTATCTTAAATATGGAGACGTCTTTATGACACTGTGAGCTGCCCGTTTGGTAAGTGATTGTCTTTCATATCGTTTTATAGTTCTGTGCCATACTCCCTTCCCCGTAGATAGTTTATTAGCCAATAGAAATAATGTGAAACTTTGATTTGATTTAAAGAAAGTTCTTAATTTTCTTTCGCCTATGTAAAAAAAATGTATTTAAATTTTAGTATCTACGTAAAATTCACGACACAATTAATAATACGTTAATAATAATATAGGATTCTAAACGTTTTTTTGCTGTAGTGGATTCGTTCTAACCTTCTGTTTAATCTAATGCAATGCTAACAAATGTATATTTATGTTTTTTTATGTACATATATAATTTGGAACACATTCTAATTAAATTTAATTTAGAATGCTTCTTACGATATACAGGGGTCAGGGCGTCTCAAGACAAGCCTGTAACTCCGTAACTGTTCTGAATACTCGAAGAATAATTTATAATTTTGGAAGGTTCAACTTGTAAATGCATAATAATGATTTTTTTAAATTATATTTTAATATATAAAACCCATCGTAAAATTTGCGACAAAATAAGTGGAATATTAACAGCAGTACAAGCTCCTAAACGTATTATGTATATGTGATAAAATATTTAGTGGACTAGTTCGAACTTTTGTCCGAAACTTTTATCTAATCTAATACTCTGCTCCCAAATATATTATTATATTTATTATGTATAGATACTATTGGAAAAATATTGTAATTAAATATAATCTAGAAGGCTTCTTTTGATACACAAGGTGTCCCACGCGTACTGAGAAGCTTGTACCTACGTAGTTGTTAGATGTATATGTATATAACGAATTTGTACAGTTGTCACTGTCTTCCTTCCTCTCCACTCTTCTCTGTTGTTCCATTCCCCCTCTTGAAGCCCTCGATTTTCCATTGCTTCGTCTACTTCGCCTTGGCTTGGCCTTCTTCTTTTTCGTCTTCCCATAGGACTCCATTCTGTCATCTTTTTTATCCATCTATGTTCTTCCGTCCTTCTAACGTGTCCGTACCATAACAACCGTTTTTCTTCTATATATGTGTTGGCATCATTTTCTCTTCCCATTCTTCTCCGTATCTCCTCGTTCGTTACTCTATCCATTCTGGTTAGCTTGCAGCATCTCCTCCAAAACTCCATTTCCGTTGCTGATATCTTTCCCTTGTTTTTCTTATTGGTAACCCATACTTCTGCCCCGTAGGTCATTATACTTTGTACCATCGTATTGTATATCCGGCACTTGGTGCTCTTAGTTATATCTCTGTCCCATAAGATTGAGTTAAGTTGTCTTACACATGTTCTAGTTAGCGCTAGCTGCTTTTAATTTCTTCCTCTGTCGTTGCCTCTTTTGTCACTCTAAACCCCAAGTACTTAAATTTGCCTGTTCCTTTAATTTCTGAGTTTTCTTCTATTTCTAGATCTTTTATATTTTCTTGTACTGTCGCTAGGTATTCTGTTTTCACAAAGTTAATTTCTAATCCGACTTTGGTATACCCTTCTTTGAGTTTTCGCACCATGTAACTCAGATCTTCCTCATCTTGTGCTATCACCACTTGGTCGTCTGCGAAACTTAATGTGTAAATATATTCGTCTCTGACCGGTATTCCCTCCCTTTGCATTTCCTTCTTCTACTCTCTTCTACTTACCTAGCGCGTGTTCTATAAATATTTTAAATAGTGTGGGTGACGTGGAGCATCCTTGCAACAGTCCTTAGATGTATTATTCTAATTACGATAATTGTCAGAGCTACTATTAAGAATTGTTTAATACTTTTGTTCCTCAATAAAAGACGAATTGTATGGTATCACCATAAAGTGGAAATGATACTGTGTAGCATTAATGAAAAAACATTTTACGGAACATATATTTAAAAAAAATCTAGTCTAATTTTTGCGCAATGCAGTTTTATACTCAGCCTACATACTAAACCACTTCTTTAAATAAAATAATAGATTTTACGCTTGCAAATAGTTTAATATTACGGTCATTACGTTGAATATAAATTTTTACTTTAAAAACGATAGTTTCGAGCCAAAAATCAATACGCAGTAAGGAACTTTTGCTTGCTTATATTTCTAAAAGCAAAACAGACGTATCCATGAAATATTAAACATTTTATTACTTTAAATCAGCTTGAATCTCTTATTTGTCTTATTTTTGCGCTTATTGTAATAATTCAAGAAGATTCAATAATTTTTAGTCTTTATAATTAGTAGAAAAGAACTAAATGTGAATTTAAAAAATTAAGTGGATCCTCTCGGGAATCGAAATCGGGGTTTTCATGAGAGTCGGGTACTTCAACGCATCACTCGTCGTGGGATGTTATTATTGTATATAATAGTGGCACTCCGTGGATCAAGGTTTTTAGTTATTTTAAATATTAATTTCAACTGAACAAACTCAGGCCCTAATGACTGCGCTCTATAACAGTTGGCACAAACTAATTTGTAGGTGAGAAACGCTTTGTTTAAAAGTATGCGGAAAGACAGTATTGAGGCAACTTTGCTATCCCCATTTATGATTTCAACTAGATGTACTTTTGTTTCTTTTTTGATTTTACGTTAACACCGTATTGATTTGAACTGATACACCAAATTGCCGGCATTTTTGAAAATATTTTAAGAGAACTTTTAAAGTAAACGGTATTTAAAAATAGAGCATTATAGAGAATGCTTCGAGCAGTGATCAACGCTAAAAGTATTAATTTTTGAATTTAATTTATTAAGCTTTAAAATTGTTTAATCTCCTTGAAATAGTCACAACTGGTGGTGTCTATACATAAGGGGCATTGCCTATTATAATCAGCCCAAAAACAAATTTTCTGATATTTGAAATAACAAAGGTACCAAGCTAATTCGTCTTAGCAGCCTCTCCCTGTATATTGGGACAAATTAATTTGTAAATTAGAAATGCCTTACTTAAAAGTATCTGGAAAGTCGATATTGGCGCAACTCTGCTATCCCGGTATGTGATCTCAGCTCGATGTACTTTTGTTTCATTTTTGATTTTACGTTAACATCGCAATAATTTGAACTGACAGACCAAATTCCCAGCATTTTTGAAAATATTTTAACAGTACTTTTGAAGTAAACAATATTTTAAAACTAGTGCATTATAGAGAATAATGCTTCGAGCAGTGATCAACTCTAAAAGTATTAATTTTTGAATTTAATTTATTAAGATTTTGTAATTATTTAATTTTCTAATATTTGAAATAACCAAGATATCAAGCTAATTCGTCTTAGCAAACTCACCCTGTATGTACAATTTACAAAATTTGGAATATGTCATTGAAATTCGTGACATTTTTCCAAATAGTTAGTAAAATATTCTATTGATAACCGCATTTTCTTTGAAACTATGCTACCAAAGGCACTTGAGTTCGATTCTCGCTTGGAAAATTACTTCCCCTTCTTATGGATATGGATATTATGCAGAGTGTTAATGAATTGCAGGGACACACTTCTAGGGCTTAAAGTATGCACGAAAACAAACATTTTTTGTTAATAAATGTATGGTCCCACTTTTCAAATTCAAATTAAATTTAAAATAAATTAATTAACAAAATGTTTCAGAACTACGTAATAGAAAAAACCAAAATTATAAAGCAAAAATCAACTATTTGAAAAATTTACAATAACTAATTCAAAAATTAACAAAATTATAGTAAATATTTAAAATGAGGGCTTTATTTATCCTGTATTAATTTCCGTCGTTATGGAAACAAATAGTAGGTAGTAAGTTGAGTTGCCTACATTTAGGCGCTTCTTAATGAATCTTTGAGATGCTCTATCTCTCAAAGGAAACACTTTTAACCATACATTTATTAACAACAAATGTTTGGTTTCATGTATACTTTAAGCCCTAGAAGTTTGTCCCTGCAATTCATTACACCCACCCACCCAGTACAAAGACTGCAAACTAAGAGACTGCGTAAAATGTCGTTAAAAAATAAATAAAAATTTGGGTTTTCCCAACTAGAGAGGAAACTAAAATGTTAATATGATTTTGTTAATTAAAAACAAAATTATAAAAATACAATTTTGAAGGGTTTGTAGGGCAGTGCTTTAGCTATTCTACCAAAAGTATTCGGGGTCGATGCATAAGTGGGGGAAAACCTACCAAGGTCGTTATGGCGCCCTAGTTAAAGTATTATACTGTGGTCGTATGATCATCGCAGTTAACGGCCCCCGTGGTGCACGTCCTAAAAAATTCTAACATAAACTTTGTTGGCACGTCAACCTTTGTTGAAATAGTTATGCAAACTTAAAAATGAATCATATAGGTAATGGTGGCGGTGAAAACAAACGGATGAGGTGTTTTCTAAAATCGCTAAAATTTATTTCTGAAAAATTGTAAATAATTAATTTTAATAAATGCTAATTATTACAAATATATTTGCATTGGGTGTGGTTAGGTTTTACCATTGACCAAATATATGGTAAAGTTGTTGTAATGCAATGGAAGAGAAACTCGAAATTTTGCAAAAAACCAATGCAAGGGAAATATTAATAATTCCTGGAATATTCTACAATTTAGGTTGTATATCAAAATTTATACAATTGTGAGCAGTTGTTTTCACCCTAATCTCTATTGCCAAATTTTTGCACATAAACAATTCCTCTGTCGGTCTTTCAGAAAACAGAAAGACGTAAATTAATGTCATACAAAGCGACTTGTCGTTTAAGGATACCATTTTAGCACAGGCAAAATAATTTTAACCATGAATTCAGAACATTTTCGTACTGTTCTGTCACGTACACCTGCTTTTTACATTTTCACGAATAAAATCTAAATTATTAAACTTGTGTTTCTCTTTTGCGCAATGCAAGAAATTCTGATGCAGAAACATCCTAGACTTGCATTCCACTATTTATTTTAGTTCAGCTACTAATGTAAAGTGAAACGTGTGGGCGCAATTAGAACTGCATGTCACATCTGCGACCCGTTTTCAGAATATAATAATGTTGTAAACGAGTGATTTCATAATTGACGTTTTTACCTAATAAAACTTACGAAAAACAATTGAATCAGACTTGGGCGTTTTCACCCATCGCCCACAACGGGAATCGTGGAAATTTGCCCAAGGAGTTTCTTTAAATAACTATCCGCATGGGGTCTTGCCTCGTACCAATCTCTATTTTTTACAGCTAAATATAAAGAAAGTTATGTAAATCTGCAATTATTAAATTTATTTTAGGAGTAGAGAGATTTCCGGATAAAATTAATGCCTAATTAGAGAAATTACCACGGAAAATTTAAATTACTAGACTTTAACAGGAGCCAGCTGTAATTAATTAATAAGTATAGTAGCATTGAAAAACGAAAAATCGCTAATAATAGTAGAATCAAGCTGAAATTATTTATTTTATTTACATTTAATTAAAATAAACTACTTCAATTGTAAATCGTACAATTATTCGGAAATACAGTATGCAGCAATATGTAAATCAGTAGAGTTATTGGCTGATTGAATTATATTCATTATATGATTGCTTTCGGAACAAAATCTGCGTATGTTTTTGATTGGAAAGTTGGTTATTACAAAGTTGTACTTAGAAACTACGATATCATCAAACATTCTGAATTAATCAAAGATGAACATTTTTTAGTTTTATTTTTATCGCATCGTATTTTTATTTCATTCATACTACAATTATTAACGCTTAACTATAATAATAATAATTGAAGTTATCTGGAATTTAAATAAATTTAGGAATAGTTGTGATTATAACAGAATTGTGATGGTCCTCAAATGCTTTTGATATTTTATGCCACAAACGTATAGATAGGTTCTTTGTAGTACAGTCATGTGATACAGTACAGTAGTAAGGTTTAATAGCATATAACAGTAGCACAATACAGTAAAGTACAGCGACTGCACAATACAGTAGTACAGTATGGTACAGTAGTACAGTATGGTGCAGTAGTGCAGTAATATAGTACAAGTGGTACAGTAAAGTAAAGTGCAGTACGGTAGTACAGTGAATTAAAGTACATTACAGTAACACCGTAAAGTAATACATCATAGTAGTACAATACATTTACAATACAATAAAGTACAGAACTGTAGCACACTGCAGTAATGTAATGCAGTAGCACCCTGCAGAAGTACAGTAGTACCATGCAGAAGTACAGTACAGTAATACAGTACAACAATACAGTACAGTAGTACAATGCGGTACAGTAGTGCAGTACCGTGGTACATTATCCCAATAAAGTAATGCAGTACAATAGTGTAGCACAATACAGTAATGCTACACTAAAGTACAATACCTTAAACTACAGTATGGTAAAGTACAGTATTACATCACAGTAACAGTGTAGTAAAGTATAGTGCCATAGCACAGTGCAGTAATGCCGTACAGAGTACACCGTAAACAGTACAGTAGTATACTAAGTTGTAAACTGCAGTAATACAATACAGTAGTACAATATAGTCAAGTACAGTACAATAGTACAATACAGTAGTAAAATACAGTAGTACAATACAGTAGTACAATACAGTAGTACAATACAGTAGTACAATACAGTAGTACAATACAGTAGTACAATACAGTAGTACAATACGGTAGTAAAATACAGTAGTACAGTACTTGAGCACGGCAATACATTACAGTAGCACACTACAGGAATACAATATAGTACAGTATTCTTCTTTTTCTTCCTTCGTTGTGTAGGCGTTTAGGCCAGCTGTTTCTAAATCATTGTTGATCTTTTGAAATTAATTGCCTTTCTAGCGCTTTAATGGTCTATCTCGTGCCCCCGTTTCCTTCAGGCTTTTTTATCACTTGCTATTCGTATCACTCTTCTGCCAATCATTCTTCCCGCATGCTGGTTTCACCCTTCTCTTCTTTGTATCGACTGTCTTAGTCTGTCTTCCACTGTTGTCGTGTATCATCGTTTCAAACTCCGACTCTTTGAAGTTTTCCTGTTACACATCAACATCTATTGTGGACGCTTTATTAGCTTGTTTCCTCACTTCCCCTATTGGGTCTCAGTACATCATAATTATAGCCCCTGGTAGCTAAAAGATATTACCTGCTTTATACTACTATATGTAGAAGGTCTTATTCCTTGAACAGCTATCATATCAATGTTTTTACCAAGCTCGTTGTTCATGATGAACTAATGAATTAATATTTCTTTAAAGAATTTTACTCACGGCATCTTTACTTATCGAGCGACTTAGCGCTAAGCTCCGGTGGAAATGAAGATTAATATGTAACAATATATCAAAGCCGATTGTACTTTTTCACTCTACAACACTGCCGTCATGCATGTATCAAGTTAAAAAAGGTTCTTCGTACTCCTCGACATGTCAAGTACATTGTATGGTATTTTCTATAATTTTTCTCTGCACGAGTTGTTGGTTTTCGGTAGTGTTTTCTCCAACTTTCTGTTGTATCTCTTCTGAAAGACCTCATACCAATTCTAACAGTTATCTTCCAGCTACTGCAGCTCTTCGCTGCCTTACGTCAATACTCAAGACATGCTTATCTTTATTAAGCGTAGCAGAATCTCATTTTTGCCCATTTACTCACTATTTTAAATATTTTCCTGTTTTCTTTCCCCGCTTTTAACTGTTCGTGTATTATTTTTCTTTTTCTATATCTTAGGTCCCAGGTTGCGCACATTCGTCGCCCGTTCACATACGATCAGGAGAGTTAAGACAGCATTGCTCCGGTCAGTACTTGGATGGGTGACCCGAAGGTTGCGTTAACGCGGCGCCTCTCTCCCACGAGGATTGATCACTATGGGAGAGTAGATCAACAACCCCCCTTATGGGGGAGGCCCATGCCCAACAATGGGATACTGCGGGCTAATTAAAAAAAAATATCTTATTTCTGCTATCGTTCTCCATTCTACCCTCCTATTTTTTACTGTTGTGGCTTTGTATGGTTTTATCTCTGTTTCCCAAATAGATCTTGTACATCACCAACATGTGTCATTTTGAATCATTGGTATATCTTTTAATATGTAGCTATTATTTCTTGGTGTATGTTTTACCATATCGTCCTATGTTTAATAGATTTCTAATAATCCCGTTCCAGTTGTCCTAATATATCCAAGATATAAGCTTTCTTGTCCTGCATGAAATTTCATTTAATCTTAGTATTTATTACTTCCATATTCATCTGTCTTCTTGCAAACATTTTTAAGAATAGGATTCCTCCATGAATATAAAATGGGTATGTCTATTATGGTCTTCTTTCATATATTACCAATACTATTCCTCTGGATTTTTAAGCTGTGTGTTACAAACTAATATACTGCAATGCGCTTCTTTCTTCCGAGGCATTTATCACACGATACCACAGACTTTTATGGCAAAACTGCACTCCTACCTTATCTACTAACATGTCTATTAAAATTAGCGTCAATGAATAAATGATATTTGGTATATAGTCCATGAGATTTTCGAGGTCTCCATGTACTTGTCGAGTTTTCCCAGAGTAGATAATTCATCACGCTTCGGGATAGTTTATCTGTAAAACCAATTTTGTAGAAGTTAGGGCTTTTACCAATTCACACATGGTGGATTAACTTGTATTCTTTTCCTAACTGCTTTGAACAGACAGGAAATTTAGGTTTTGATGTTTATTATTTGCAGTATCCACAATGCCTTCCCGCTTATAGTGCCGGGACTAATAGCTGCAAAGTTTACCTCCGTTTGCGTATTATTGTTAATGAAATCTATATTTTTCGTTGGTTGGAATCTGTCACAGCAACCAAACTATTGGTATGGATTTTTCTGATGATCGCTTACAATATCATATCAATATTATAATGGTATATTGAAATAGTAAATCTGAAATCCGGAGATCCTTACCTTAATGTTTAGAGCTTCAAGTTGTTGTTTTGAAAGCACTTAGGTTGAATTCTAAGACTTGATATATTAACGAGACGCCTGTGTGCGGTGCACAGAATGCTTCTTCGTCTCAGCTAAATAAACCACATTTATTTCTATGCGTTCTAAGTAATAACCACACTATTCTAACAAGCTGTAAAAAGGTTGTAGTACCTCCTAGAACATATTCTACATTTAATCGGAATGATTAATGAAATACGATTTTTAAAAATCTGAAAGAGTCGGAAATCAATGGAAATGATAAATAGAGGGGCGTAACTAAAACTAACTGAAGCCTACATGAAATATTTTTATCTGAAGGCCTAGACCTCGCCGTAGGCTAACCACATCACAATTTTTATTATACGCATCGCTTAGACAACAAATGTATTTGCATTATACTTGGATTGCATTTTTTCTTGTCAACAATTTAACATTCATTTTTTTTGTAACTTGAAACGCTGATTCAATCACCTGAAAATTTGCACGTGAGTAGTTGTTTATTTAAATATCTGAATTAAAAATTAAGAGGTGGTGACATCAATTCGTTATTTTCAGGTAGGATAAGTGCAGGAGTGATGTGAAAAAGTCATCGTTTAAGATATTTTGGAACATGTATGTTTTCGAAAGTCGTATATATTATTGTTGCTACTGACTCACCTCATGACTCCCGTCCAGGAATAGCAAATTGTTCTCGATTTCAGGAGCTATAAATATAGTATTACATTTTTGCTTTAATGCAGATGTGCACGTATAATAGGCCGAGCTTTACACACTCTGAAGTAATACTACCTAGTTCCTAAAATACCGCGACACGACCAAAAAAAAATCCTGTTAGTAACAAACATTACCTGGCCTGAAAATAACGCAGACTTGCAACAACCAAGATCCTTTCCAAATTTATGTTTGGCTCGAAATTATTTTCAGATTTTGCGCATTATTGCCAAGATTAAATAAACCTAATAAACAACTTTACGAAACGGTAATGATATTGAAAAATTTTCCTCAAAAACAATTCGTAAGAAAATTCTAGAACAATTAGATGCATACTCATCAAATCCAAAAGGAAATTCCTACTTATTTTCGATCGAGTACGTTCTGAGTTCACAAATATAAAAATAGAAAGGAATTCTGCAAAAATATGTCTAAATATATCCCTGCTCTATCTAATACAGTTTAAAACCCGGTTTGCTTAAATAAATAGATTTTATGTAAAAAAATAAATGCCATGTTTTTAAAAGCAGGATATTTCTTCCTTCAACCTAATCCTGGCAGTGACTAGTTGCAAAATGTTGGTAATACTGCAAGAATATTTCAGTGTAGAACTTCCCAGAAGAAATGTTTGCTTGCTTGCTATTACTTAGGCGGGAAGAATGGCGTCGGCGTAAAGTGGGTGGTAAAAAATCACATGGGGATGACAATTATTCGGGTTTTCCGGTGTACGGCAGACGCGCAAACTCAAACCCTACTAGAATGTAACCTTTACACAGTTACGTTAATCTAAAATGCATGAGTCAAATTTGCATCGGAAACCAGAATATAAACTATGCTTACTTTTAAATGGTTAGTTTCATCTTCTATACACAAAACTTTTAATAAGTATATCTTTGCAGAATTGTTAGATTAAGAAAAAGATCTAAATATGGATAGCGTCCTCACATCAATCTGTCACGCGACAGTATAAGGACGTTTATCGTAAAACTAGAACTTGCCTATATTTTTAATAGCGTTCGAATCCAATCTTTCGCGATATTGAAATTAGATTCTGGATATATCAGTCCGATTCCTTGAAAATTGTACACATTTATAATTCTATATTAGTGTCAATCTGTACACTGGACATATTTCAGAAAGTATTACATATTTAAAATACTGTATGGTTAAAAGAAGATTCTAATTAGAAATTTTGTTTAAATTTATACAAATATCAATTAAACAATTAATAGAAACTTGAAATATAACTAGTTATAATTTATATATAATTTATTTTCTTCATTCAGTTGAAACCGTAACTATCGCTCATTATTTTTTCTTTCTTTCTCTCTCTCCCTCTCCTTCATCCTCCACCTCTCCTCTCAAAATATTTTTCCTCCTCTTCTTCTCTCTCCCATTCTGGTTCCTCCTCCCTAGCTATCCCACTCCTCTCCTCCTCCCTGCCCATATTTCCTCTCTCAACTCCTCTCTACTACTCCATTTTTTTCTATATATCTATCTCTAAACAAGCGTATTTGGAACACCTTCATTTGAACACTGACGAAACTAAAATAGAATACAAAAGACATTGCGCTATAGTCAGAAAGATTAAACGCAATAGCTGGGACAAATATGTCTATGACATAGAGCACGATGTTCACGGAAGACGAGACAAAGCATACAAAATACTAAAACACCTAAATAAAACCGAAAAAGATAATCTACAACTGAACAAGGAAAACGAATGGCTAAAATAGTACAAAGCACTGTGGACGCAAGATCAGTACAAACCAGCAATATTAACATATAGCGACGAAAACGTAGATAACATTACGATGGATGAATTAATATTAGCACTACATCACTGCGAAATTTAAAAAAAACCCCCAGGAAGTGACGGCTTAAATATAGAATTAATAAAATATGCCCCTGCTTCATTACATGCACGTCTACTCGACTAGAAATATTTGTTGGAAATATGGTCATATACCAGAAGAATGGAAATTCGCAAAAGTGGTTCCAATATTCAAAAAGGGAGACCGCAACGACTGCAACAACTACAGCGGCATTAGCCTGCAAAACACCTGTTATAAACTCTATGCATTTATCATAACACAACGCCTAAATGCTATATTAGAAAATATTCTCTCAGAATATCAACACGGTTTCAGGAAAGGGCGGTCCTGCTCAGACTATTTTCTCACTAACCCAACTAGTAGAAAAACGTCGAGAATGTAACCTACCCACTTTTATAGCGTTCATCGACTATAAAAAAGTGTTTGATAAAGTAAACAGAACAAAACTGTGGAAAATTATGCGGAAGAAAGGCATCCCTCAACACCTAGTGAGAGCAATACAAAGCTTATATATGGACAACAAAATTATAATCGAAACAGACAATGCCAGTGGAAACGAACACACAGAATCAATTAACGGATGAGTCCGACAGGGGTGCCCGTTGTCACCTTCACTTTTTAATATACAGGGTGTCCTTTAAATACCTTAAAAGCTTCAGGTAGCACCCTTCTGTAAGAAATACAGTCCTCAAAAACACTAACACGAACTTCCTATAGTGCTTAGTTTCCTCACACGAGACACTTAAAGAAT
>JABXWE010039125.1:0-12385 GCA_014611495.1 Limonius californicus
TGGGCGTTGGATAGATATTTAACAAACGTAAAAATATTGGTACAAAAATATATAGGTATAAACATTTTGCATGTAACAAGGTTGCTAGGATTTGTATTAAATGGTTTATGTGATGGGAGTCGGATATGTCACTTCATCAAGAAGTAAATATGGGGCACATATTCCAAGAAGACCGGCAAACCATCCCCCTACAGCAAGCGTATGTCATACAAACAGAAGAAAAGAAGACCGGAAGACCAAGCTACACGTGGAATACATCATTGGAGAGGGACATACGGAACTCCGGCATACCTAAAGAGACATGGTAGAACTGGGCACGAAGAAAAGAGGTATCCGAAGAGAGCTAAGAAGAGTATACGCACTGATTGAAGAATCCGATCAAAAAACGATTGACGAAGAATAGGATACCGAAGAAAAAGAAGCAGTAAGAGGGCGAGGCAAGGAAAAACAAAGGAGAAGGAACGAAACAAGTACCAGTGGGAAAGAGAACGATAGATATCTAGCAGCCAACTGCAGAGGGGAAGGTTAGGGATAAGAAGGAAGTACAATCCAGAATCGAACTTCCAACTAAGTGGTAAAACAGTGGTAATCAGTGCGGTAAATATTAAGTAGTTAATTAGTTATTAGGAAAGCAAGATAGGAGCAATCTGTTACCTTAAAACAATAGATAGATAAGAGATACGAACAATGTGAAACTTTGATACCAAAGTTTATTAGGGTCAAATGCATAATCGCATAACGGACAGTTTCAATACGTTTGGGAGTACATTTTAAGTAGGTTGAGGTGAAATAAGAATAATGTGAACCTTCAGTAACCTTAGAAAACTTCATAGATGTGAAATACGAACACTGTGACCTTGCGACACCAAAGTTTATTGGGGCCAAATGCATAATCGCATAACGGGCAGTTTAAATAAGTTTGGGAGTAAATATTCAATAGGTTCTTAGTCATTAGGAAACCAAGAGAAGTGCAATCAGTAACCTTAGAACAATAGATAGATGTGAAATATGAACAATGTGAGACTTTGATACCAAAGTTTATTAGGGTCAAATGTATAATTGCATAACGGACAGTAAAAATAAGTTTGGGAGTAAATATTAAGTAGGTTATTAGTTATTAGGAAACTAAGAGATGTCCAAATAGTAACCTTAGAACAATAGAATGATATGACATAAGAACGATGTGAAACTTTGAAACCAAAGTTTATTAGGCTCAAACGCATAATGGCATAACGGTCTCGGCTACGTACTCAACACCCATTGATGCGTAGCTTACTAACTACCTGGTGTTGCAGCAGCGGTGTCTTGCGGTATGCATTGCAGACATGCTAACGTTGTGCAATGCCCCACCCGATCCCACCCTATCCCGTAAATTCCTACCCACCTTACTGGCATGGGGTGGGCCTGGCGTATCCAGGATTGATCTTCGAGTCGGCTCCATGTCAGATGATGATGATGATGATGATGATGAAATAGAGCAAAATATTATTTATGAAATTCCGTTATTTTCAGTTGTTTTATTAAATACGAATAGAAAAAGTATAAATAAGTACTGAAAACTTCTAAATAATCCGAACAGAACCACTATTTTCTTTTAATAATAATAATAGATTAAATTTCAACAGGATTTAATTAATTTTTCTGTTTTATACTTATTTCGACATTTTACATGTCATTTTCAAAAGCATTTAATGTGGTAAACATTTGTAGCTAGGGCAACGGTACACTGGATCTTGATTTTGGACTTGGCTCTGGTCGTCTATTCCAAAACTTCCAATAGCGGGGAATTTATGAGCTCAATTTGTTCATTCGTTAAAATGTGTGTTTGTGAATTTGAAAGGCCTCTAGTATATCCAATTTACGCTTATCATCACAGAAGTGTAAAAATGTTATTATATTATTTGATGTCAATGCATGATTGTGTTCTAATAAGTGTTTAGCGTAGTTAAATTTCTCAGGGTGTTTGTGAATTGGATTAAAGTTGCAGTAATGGCATCCGGCTCGAAGCACCAATGTTTTTATTATATGCACGAGTGGCATCGAAAATGGATTAAAGATGCAGTATCGGCATCCGGCACGAAGGACCAATGTTTTGATGCTCCATGTAAAGCTCCAGAGTAAATTCGAAGAACCAAAGTAGAAAGATAATACTTAAACATTTATTTAAGCATTTATGTACAAATGCAGTTTACAGCTTAAAGCCTATGTTAAAACTGATCGTTTTGTGGCTACCCTGCAATAGGTAAATTTGCGAGAGGTAGTAAGGTCCACAAATCTGCATACATGTTCAGTTGTATGAATGGAAGCTTAGTGTACAATAGACAGGAAATACATAACTACAATTACCTGGAAACCCCTACAAAATGAAATGGGAAATTCCAAGAATGCGTAAACTGGGAGAATAACGGCTATTTTTCAGTCTTCTGGAATTTTTTCTTTGTTTTAGATGTTTTAGAATAGTAAGTTCCTTCAATCCTTCCCCAGTTTTGAGCCTTTTTGTTTTAGTAGCTCTGCCGTTAGTGTGTCTTGTTCTAGCGCTTTGTTATTATTCATATTACATTTTGGGTTTTTGGGACTTCTTCCTGATTTGGCGGCGGAATATCAAGTTCCGCGGTATGTATTATTGGGACTTCTTCGAGTTGCATTTGGTTTTGTTCTTTCAATCCCTTTAAAACATGTTTTTCCACTCCAGGATTTATTGTGAGCCAATTAGGGCTTTTCTGGTTTGGTTTTTATATACATTCAATTTTGTTATCAGCTCTGCTTTGAGTTCCCTTATTTATTTTTAATATTTTCTGAATATTTTGTTGTCTTATTTCTAGCTTCTTTTTTTTGTTTAGGGCTTCTCTTTTTCCCTGTAATGTCTGTTGGTTGTCTTCCTTCATTCTTCATAACTAATCGATGCACCTCTTGCAGTCTACTATATATTCTTAAGGTACAAATGATCGTTTTCGTCACACCGCAACAAACAGATGGAAAAAGGCTCTTCGGCTGGCTCACGGTGGTGGGGGGGTTCGCGGAAAGCACGTGTAGGAAGAAAGTCTTTGTTGTTGTAATGTACAAAGTAAGTAAAAATAAATAAGCGTCACCCTTTAAGGCACTGCTAAATGAAGATCCTCGTGAAAGGGCCAAGGACCAGCAGCTTACGGGGAATTGAACTTACCTTATTGTGTTTCCTTCTAAATAATTCTTACAAAATACATGCACATGGGAAACTACACAAAAATAAGTCACAAATTTTGAATAATGATTATAATTTATAAATGTATGTTGAACAAGATACGAAATAATAGTATATTTATAAGTAGAAAAAAAGGAAACGTTCGAAACAGAACCAAAATCGGTCCTAAAATCGATTATGTATGAACAAAGGGCTTCCTGCCGTCCGAATTTGATGGCTCGCCGCTATTGGCCGCAATATTTACAGCGATATAATAAAGCTGCGTAGCCAATAATAGCTGAATTCACAAAAACAAGTACAGTAATTTATTATTAAACAATGAGCAACTGAAGGTTGCTTTATTTCATGAAAATCAACTTTTTTCTATTTTCTACACTTCGAAGCACTATCAGGAAAAGGAAAATCACTGCAAACAGTTTTCATTAATTAATGGTATACACGGATAATTTTTGGCTCAGTTCAGCGATAAAGTTGAGATAGGTAAGCACAAGGTTCTCTTTTCGTAGTTTTAGCTGTTGGACGCCCCTCGGTTGGACTATGGTAGGGTCAGCCGACGGCAGCGGCGACACACAACGGGGAACAATGGAGTGGATTACGATAGGTTATATAATATTGTGTAATTGGATTTTTTTCTTTGGAAGACAGCGAATTAGATGTTTAAAACAGTTAAGGACGAAGATCACAGGCACAGAGTTTTTGTTAAAACGGCGATAACGTTAAATGGGCAAACGGGGTTTAGTTTTTATTCGCACAAAGCGAAGCAAGAAAACGACACCGTTTCTCCACACATTCAATGAATCCTGTTTAAATCTAATCCGACGTTTATCTATTTTTTTAAACAGTAGAAACATAAACGATTACACTTTAATTAAATTACAGGATCAATTATCAACCCCCGAAATTTAACTTGCACTTCTCACATCACATGTGATCATTGCAAGATTTTCAAGGCGAATGCTTTGTTTTTTAACGGCTTACAGCCAGCCGTATAATTCTTAATATTAACGGAAATACGTGCCACTTAAGGGCATGATTTTAGGAAATTGGTCGCCCATGCAGATCAAACACATTTCAATTATAATATTCCGGGATAACGAAAGTTTACCTAAGATGCTTTATTTAGGAATTAAAATAAAGAAGTGAATTTAACAATTCTTGCAATGAAAACAAACCAGACGTCACAATTTGGGGTGTAAATTTTGCGCTGTTCCATTTCCTTTTTATTTGTTGCTCTTCTTTCTTTACTTTCTCAATTCTTTGTTTGATTTTGGTTATTAGTAAATAGTAGTCTATGTGTTCTCACATCTTATGACGACATAATCTATTTGTGAAATGTTACCTGCTAGGCATCCTCATGTTCGTAGATGTGTATTGGTTAATTCTACTTTTTCTTTCATTAGCTTTGTTTATTAGAAAAGCTGTACGTAAATGTGAAGTAATATTTGTTTATTCTTCCCTGCCCTTGTGATTCTTGGATTGGTAAGATGTCGACTGTGCATTTTCCTATCCCCTCGAAGATTTCTTGAGCTGTTCTGGTTTCAGTATTGTTCTCACGTAAGGTATGCTATGTTAGTTATTGAATATTCACAAGAACGTTGAAATATGTGACGTTAATTGACAAAGAGGCATTGAGTAAAGTAATAAGTTGGACGAACCATAACGCTACGGAATATAAACATTTCAGTCTGCAAGAGATTTTTCTACTGTTTATTAGATAATTATATTATGTAAGACAATAACTGGAAATAGAAAAGTATCTGCTGTTACCAGAAATACAAACTTGGTTTTCACTTCATCTAAAATCAATATATAATATACTTGATGATATTTATATATTTATAAGTACTGCTCACCTATATACTCACTATACTATTAGGTTTTATTTATAATTATTTCATATTTCTAAACCTAAAGAAAACAAAAACTGTGTTGTCAGCTTGTAAAGTAATGGTAAGGTTTGTTGGGAATTTTCAAGGGGTGCTCTTTGTGGATTTCCTTTCAGAACGTCGTACAATTAATGCAGACTATTATTCGACAATTTGAGCGATGAAGTCAAGCAGACGATCAGGTAAAAACGGAAGAGAAGACAATGTTCCATCTTCCGCATGCAGTATCCGGTCTTTATCTGGCTACGTCGGATTTTTATTTGTTTGGCCGACTAAAAGTATTTTGTTCTGAAAAATATGCCAGTCACATAACCACGTTATCCAAGCTATTCAAAAGTATATACGCATGCAACCCAAAGACTTTTCCAGGAAGGTATTAGAAAGCTTCCATATCGGTGGTGCAATACTAGGCAGAGAAAATACATCGAACAGTTTTTTTTAAATTCGATTTATTAACTACAATCGGTCTCACAGAGACATTCAGTAGGCGATTTGACAATATGATAGGATACATACATATCGAAATAAAAACATGTAGAAAACAAACTAATGTGAGATTCCTTTTAGTAAACTCAAGAGATGTGTATTGTTAAGATTGCTCGACACGTTTTATGAACATACGCGCACTACGCACTGTCAGACATAGCGGTGTGGAAGGTCAGAAAGTTTTATTCTTTTGAGTCTAGGCTTGACGTCGTTTTCCTCTAAGAGGGGCTCAATTAGCACGCTTGGGTGAATACTAAGGCGAGTAGCATAACGGACACTGTGTTTTTGGATTTCGTCTGTGATTGAAGGGATATTCAAGTCACGTTGAATATCTTCATTTGGGACATACCAGGGAGCGTTTACCATTGATCGTAGGCCTTTGGATTGAAAGCGCCTTAAGATATCAATGTGGCAGTTGCTTGCAGTTCCCCAGAGTTGTATACCGTAACTCCATATTGGCTTTATGATGGCTTTATAGAGCAGAATTTTATTATCAATGGACAGATGAGATTTTCGGCCTAAGAGCCAGTACATTTTTTGAAGCTTAAAGCACAGCTGCTTCCTTTTCATAAAAATATGCTTGCTCCAGGGCAGGCGTCGGTCGAAATAAAGTCCCAAATACATTGCGTGTTCGTCTTGCGGTACTGGTGTACCGTTGAGCAGAACTGGAGGGCAGGTACCTCTTCTTACAGTAGAGGTCACTTGCACTGACTTTCCTTCGTTAACCCGTATACGCCATTTGTTGAACCAAAGTTCTTGTTCTTGCAGATGTTGCTGGAGATGGTGACTTGCCATGTGAGGTACAGAGTGAGAAGAAAGTACTGCAGTGTCATCTGCAAATGTGGCTACCATAGTGCAATTAGAGGTGGGAAGATCAGCTGTTAAAAGCAGGTACAATATCGGGCACACTGCCCCGGGGCACACTGCCCCGGGGCACACCTGCGTGTATAGGGAATAGGGGCGTGTGACTATCTCCGTATTTGACGAGAAAGTTCGTAATAGTCTGAAGGTAGCGTTCTTTTGATTTTGAACAAGAGCCCTTGATGCCACACCTTGTCAAAGGCTTGTGCTACGTCTATATATATGGCCGAGCAGTATCGTTTGTCATTAAAGTCTTTTGTAATTTTGTCAACCACACGGTGAACTTGCGCAATGGTGGCGTGATTTTTCCGAAAACAAAACTGGTGATCAGGTATGAAATTATTATCTAAGATAGTAGGTAGTAGTTTCCTTAAGAGCAATTTTTCTAAAACTTTGAAGAAGAGCGGCAAAAGACAAATTTGTCTGTAAGAAGACAGGTTCGTAGGTGGTTTGCTACAAATCCCCTTTCCGGTAGTTTTATCAACACTGTTGTCGTAATTAGGTCGTAGCCGGGTGATTTTCTTGGGTTTAGTTCTGTCATAATCGTAGTCCTGACATGAGTAGGTTTGAGCTGCAGAACTGGAGGCCACAGTTGAAACGGTGCTTCTAGGTGGTGCTGGATTTCTTATTCGTCGAACATTAATATAGTTTTCATTGTAACATTGTAATATCCTTTTTTATAAAAGTTTGTACGGTTTGTTCGAAAATGTGCTGATTTAGAAAGCTGTAAAGTAGGTGCTTGTATATTTATTGATTTTCTCTCGCATCATACTTTTATGAAATTTTGTAAAGCGTTTGGGTATATTTTCTGTGCATACGGGATACAAAATAAATATAAGTAATAAATTACCAACTTCTAATTTTAATATTGTTACTTGTCGTAGATTGATTAAGCAAGGCGTTTTGTTACTTATTAAGAATGAAAAACCTTAAATATCTTAGTCATTATAATAAGTAGACTGCATATTATTGCGAAAAATCCATAACATTAATAAATAAACTAAAGTTTGAAGTATGGGAAACCCAAGCGAATTGTTTTGCTCATGCTCATGTTGTTGACGTCAACGAACTATACAATTTGTCTCTTACGAGACAAGCAAAAAGGTTGGCAGAATTAATGACATAGTGAAAGCAGGCCCAGCTGGGCACTTTATTTATATTTAACAGGATATCATATTACTTCTGACTACACGGAATTTCAGTAGCAACACTAATAGTGTTGTGGTAGGTCGGGTTCTACGGAATAATTAGATTCCCTTTTGATTTCGCACACTTAGAATTCCACATTCTTCAATCAGTGTCGCTATTTGCAGATGTCGGTGTAGGACATAGTTTAATATTGCAATTTTGTAGTACAGTGTGTCTATACGAGAGTAGCATCGAAAACTTTGTAACGAAATTGCGAAAAAAAAATTGAGCTTACCTAAGTTAGACCACTGTAATAATGAAGTGTCAATTTTATGTTTATTGGTTTGACATTCTGTGTTCATTACTGTTTTTCGTTTTTTTGGGTTTCAGGTCTTGCTGTTCGTAATAGAGGGCGCGCTTTATGGACTGCCATTAGTGCTAATTCCAAAGTTCAGTTACAACCTACTGTACAAGGGGGGGAAGCCGCCGCCCCCGCCCCCTTGCAAGGTGGAAAAAATTTAATATAAAACAGAAAAAATATAGATAACAAATGTCAACATTTTGAAAGAAACTAATTACAAAATAGAGACCCTCGCGCCATCTGTTAAAAGTAAGAAGAACTACCACCCGTACGTGTATTATACACGTACAGGTTGTAGTTCTTATGACTTCTCACAGATGGATATATAGTGAGCTCGTGGTAACAAGGAGCTTTCTAGAATAATCTCGTCTCATTTTACGACGCACCAACAACGATAATATTCATCTTGTGCAACTTTTAACAATTTGGAAGGTATCGAAGGAGAATAGGAATTGTGGTTCAAAATGTGGAATGTAAAAGAAGCGTCAGATATCAGCGAGGTTAAAAAAAGGGATTGTTTTTTCCAACCAACAGAAAGGCGCTACTGATTTTGGTTTCAAAGCCCTGCACAACAAGCACTAAAGAGTGTTCATTCAGCTGAATTAAAACATGGCTTACAAGCACTATGGGTGAAAATAGGTTAAATGGGTTACCTATGCTAAGCATTCATCGTCAATGGGTTTTCGCTAACAAGAAATAATTAGTGGAAGCTGTAGTTAGAAAATTTGCAACTAATCCTCGCAAACACTTGTTCGAAAACTAATTTTATTAATAAATAGTGTTTTCCTTTTGTAATTGTGTATTATTGCATACCCCCCCCCCTCATGGATCTCCTTCCTCCATGAAAGAAGTTGGATTCAGAAAGCTGCACCCCCCTTCAGTTTTGAACTGGATACGCCTTTGCTGCTGTAACTAGTTTTTTTAGACAACATTTAGGAGTTAGGTGTTTATATAATGTATATCTATATGTATGTGTTTATACAAGCTATTTCAGACCACCCGTCGCGCCCTTTTTCTTTTGAAACGCTATAAGCTACGAAGTTGATGAAAAAATTTTACTGCCTAAGCATATGCAAACAATTTATTGGCACTACTAGATTTTCCGGGAAAAACTGCAAGTAGGGAAAACAACTTTGAAATTTCAAATGGAAACATAAGTCATGTTTGGTATCGTTGGACAGGGATTTAAACGACGTCTTGCTAATCGTGTCAGAACAACCAACCAAATTCAGTGAAATAATAATATAAATCAATAAATCAGGCGACCTATTTGAAATGAAAGAGGAGCGTACATCCCTGTGGTGCTGCAAATCCTGATGATTCAGCTAGAGGAATATCCCGAGATTCTGGCCTGAGTAATGCGTATGGCATATGGCGAATTCTAAAATATGCAGGTTTCCATCCATGTCAAATCAACCTTAACCAACAACTAAGCTTAATGATTTATATATCGTGTGATTTTCTGAAATTGGGGTCTAAGGAAGTGCCGTAACTTTCACAGTCTAATTCTTTGAACTGACGGAGCTATCGTTAAGAGTATCGGTGAAGTCAATATTCACAACGTGCACTATTGGAGTTGAGAAAACCTACGGTGGATGGAGGAAGTGGACGGCCAAAATAGGTTGAGTTTTAAAGTTTGGTGCAGTCTCCTCAGAGATCGGATAATTGGATAATTCAATCTCACTTCTTCGAAAGAACTTTAAATGGAATAATGTACGATTTTATTGAAAGTGTTCTATTAGAAAATATTCCATTCACAACGAAAGTCTCCATGTGGCTGCAACAGGACGGGTGCCCAGCGCATTTTTCGGTTGTAGCCCGAAGCTCAGTAGAACAAATTGTTCTCCAGAGGACGGATAGGTAGGGAAGGTCCTTTGCTATGGCCACCACGTTCCTACGATATGATGCCGTTAGGCTTTTTCTTATAGGGACGATTGAAAGATCTCGTCTACAAACCTCACCACAAGAATGGACAAGATACAAAAAACAAGATGCCTGCCGTTCCCTCTCCCCCGAAGGAGTCTTGCGAGCAACCGATAGCGCCGCAAAAAGAGCACGGAAGTATAAAAATTTTGGACGTCTTTATTCATGAAAACATAAAAAAGTAAATTACTGTTTAATTTTTTTTCCTTGTTAAGTTATTTCCTCACCCAAAGAGGTATCAATAACATTTTCCAATACAAAAGTCTTCTTAAATCCCCATCCAATGATGCCAAACATGAGCTACGCTTCTATTTAAAATTTAAAAGTTGCTTCTGGTTTTTTGTATTTCCTGTTTTCCCCGAAAATTTTTAGCAGTGTCTATACATTCTTTAAATATACTTTGGTAATGGAACATTTTCTTTAATTTTACAGCTCATCGCGTTTCAATGGTCGCAAAAAGTAATCTGATTTGTATCAAGGCCTTTCGTCCATACACCTGTAGTTGGTCAATATTTATAAATGCCTACCTTCCATCTGAAGAACGTGATCAAAATGGAGTTTATAAGTACTCCTATCGTTCTTGCTTCAATTTGTTGTAGAAGGCATTCCCAATGAAGCATTCTGTTATGACATTTACAGTCAGTACGTCTATCGTATTGTTCAGCAGTACCATGAAAAATCAGCATCTGTGAAGGAAAGTCTAAGAGCAGGGCGTCTGTCCGTAAGGATGACAATGTACAGGATACTCAAAAATTCAATTCCTAACAAATCATAAAGATGTTTGTCTGGTTAAACACATAATGAGCATAATGTTGTTTAAGAATTGAGTACTTGAACATTGTTATTGCAGGTATTTCATACAGTTCGTGCCAGAAGGATTGCAAACAATACTGTATACAGTGTGATCATTTTATCTTGTAACAAGTAGGTGGGTTACATCTCTCACATTTGAATGAAATGCATAGTTAACTTTTCTTTTTAACTATAAAAATATTTTTTACATTAAGAGTTCGTTGGGCAGGCAAATGTCAACTACTGTTTTGTCGAAACGTAACACACTTCTGTACAAAGTTGTTGATTTGTACAGATCCTTGTCGTAACAACAATCAGTTTCAATGTATTTTAATAGCGGGAAAACGTATATGATGTTGATTTTGGGAGAATGCAGAGGGACGGTGGACTTAGCAGTAAGGCGGTATGTACAAAGATACTCGGATAGACCCCTTCCATCACATAATGCGTTTAGGCGTTTGGAAAAAAATTTGCGGCAATATGGACAGCTTTCCAAACTAAAGGTGAGACAACAATATGTCACAATTGTAGAAGCTAAAGCAACAGTCAGCGAATAAGTAACTGGTAATAGCCATATAAACCAACGAGCAGTTGTAAGAACTGTAGGTTGTAGCCAAAGTTCAATATTTAACTTTTAAGAGCAAACCGGTTTGATCCTACCACGCCACATTACTACAACACTTTCTTCTTCTTCTACTGCCGTATCATCTTATGTTGGCGACCATTGCAGCAAATCTATGTAAATTGTTCGCCATAATGATTATATCTTCGCAACATAAAGTGGTGGTTTCTCATTTGCCTTCCACATCGTGGTATTGTAGCGTAGCCGGTAAATCCGATTTACAGAATCGCCTACAACTGTATGGTTTGTGGCCGTTTAAGTTTCTGTGGCTACCACCCACAGCCAGTCCTACCAAAACCACTGCTCTTTGGAAGATATCTTCAGCCGCCTCTCACCTGAGGAGAACAGACGCTGATGGAGTACCGCTCCTGACCTGGAGAACCGTCGTGTCCTGTGCTAGTTTTGGTCCGCCACGGGTATTATATTTTCCCGGTACCCGTCATATCTGACGAGTGTTCCCCTATCCGCCACCCGGGGAGGCGCCGCGCCGGATGGAGGACTAGCAACCCCACACGGACACAACACTTTGATGAAGATGATTACTCACGTTGAGTTAACTTCTGCCAATTTGTGTGAAACGAAGTTAATATTGATTCATTGTTTTAAAGAAATATTATATTTTCTGAAGAAGCGATGTTTAGTAGCAATGTGTAAATTCACCCAATTGCCATTTCTATTCACAAGAAAACCCACATTGGATTCGGTAAGCAGACTTTCAAAGAATTTTTACTGTAAATAGGTGATGTGGTATTGTTGACAATTTATTTCTATTTGAGTGAATATTTGTCGTTAAGGTTGATCGACGTATAGTAACATCAATGTTTTCTGATTTCAATATATCGAGATAATAAATATCGACATATCAGGTATAACAGTATCTCAATATAACAAAATATTAATATATTTGTTACCTATAAGAAAGTTATTTAGACAGAAGCTTGATGAATTAATATTTTTCTTAAATGTTTGTTACCATTTTGAATGTGGTTATATCAGTTTATGTTGAAGTGTTTTTATATACGCCAAGAAGAATGTCTATATTGTTCGTATTTGTGTGAGTCTTTGTAGTAAGGCTGATCGAGATATAGTAACATTAATATTCTTTGATATAAATATGTCGATATCTTGTGATATGAAATATCGAC
>JABXWE010039127.1:0-12659 GCA_014611495.1 Limonius californicus
ATATATATATGTATATATATATATATATATATATATACAGGGTTTTTCCACGAAAAGTAGCCACCCTCAGTATCTTTCAAAACAATTTTTTGGTTGAAAATCGCCAAGACATGTCTACAAAGACAGCAAAGGGGACATCTTTTTACCTGAAATCCGGACGTCTGTCATCAACCCCTTAGCCGTCACAGCCACCCCCTCTAAAATTTCAAATGGTACCATACCATGTGTGGCACATCGTTGGAAAGTTAATTTCATAAGGAATAAAAAAATAAATAGCAGAATGAATTCCTTATGAAATAACCTTTCCAACGATGTGTCACACATGGTATGGTGCCATTTGAAATTTTAGAGGGGGTGGCTGTAACGGCTAAGGGGTTGATGATAGACGTCCGAATTTTAGGTTTGCTGTCTTTGTTGACATGTCTTGGCGATTTTCTACTAAAAAATTGTTTTAAAAGATAATGAGGGTGGCTACTTTTCGTTGAAACCCCCTGTATATATATGAGTGCACATATCCTGCATAGCCATTGCCAAAAAAACGTGCAACCTAGTACATTTAGCTAGTATATATCGTATCTGTATCTGTACAATAACATTTTTGTTTTTCTTAGTTCATATATAGCAGCCTCAGGTTAGTAAAAAACAGTTATATTGTCTAGTAGACAATCTAGACTAAATTCCTTTTGCAGGTGAGCTCCGCTTTACACAGACTAATAATTTTTAACTTCAACTGCTGAACCAAGTATTGATTGTTCGGTATTCATTTCAAGCAACTGCACAATAGTCGCACAGCATGGTTCTTCAGAACATCAATATTAAATAATTTCTTTTATGATGAGATTGTTTTAATATTTAAAACTTATTTAAAATAATAACTGAAAATTTAAAAAATTGAGAAATATT
Source organism: Limonius californicus (assembly GCA_014611495.1). Lineage (NCBI taxonomy): Eukaryota > Metazoa > Arthropoda > Insecta > Coleoptera > Elateridae > Limonius > Limonius californicus. The sequence continues at coordinate 904 of JABXWE010039127.1, forward strand.
ATGGACTCCAAATTTGCATTGGTGTAAGTAAACTGAGTCTTAGAAAGTTGATGGTGTTTAAACTGAACGTCGCCGGTAAGTAACAAAACTCATCTGTTAATGGAAATACCAGGCACCCTTCATTTATCTAATTGTTAAGTTCCTTTACTAAATGGCGCCGGTAGGGTAGTTCTCCGTTAAGCTATTTTAACAATTTCTGGAAATATCGAGCCTGAGCAGGATTTTAGTAAGTTACAATAAACTGGCTTTGAGATGCGGGAGACTATTTTAACATACTACCCAATTACAAGTAGTGGACGGGACTAACAGGATTGTTTCTGACAGCTGCAATCAGTTTAATTAAAGATGCTCATTTTGGTTGTTCCTGTAGTTTCCAGAGAGATGCGAATTAACGTGTGTGTTATTTAATCCTGCAAACATACAAGAGTGTTCCCTAGAGTTTAAGACAGAGCCATTTTGAAGATAGCTCTGCGGCTTTTCCTTCTGTTAAATCAACTGCCCGAAAAGTGAGGGTTTCAATAAAGAGAAAACACCGCTAAACTGCTCCTCGAGCAACTCCATAAACACAAACAAGAACTCTTATTATTATTTCCAAATTACGAGCAGGGAGCAGAAACATCGATGTTGTTTCTGCGTTACACAGAGTATTTCCATTGTTTCTCAATTTACAGTTTACAAATGACCAGATAAGGCGCGGCAGAGAGTTGATTCTCACACTTGTAGCTAACTTTATTCTACCGAACTCTATTCATCGAGAGACAGTTTTACGTTTCAGATAACGTATCGATACTGTCTGCCGCTTTTGATAAAATCACTCCATTCTTCGCGCCTTACACCCCATTTTGGATATTAAGCGTGGGGTGTAAAATTATACACTGGGGTCCTGTGGCCAGGTATTAAATGTACGTTTAAAAGGCCAGATGTTTCGGCACCGCAATCAAAATTTGTGTTCTGGAAACGTACTCGTAATCCCCGCCTAGCAAACGGTTATCAGGAGCAGCAAGCACCATCCGCTGCGATGGCATGTGATAATCCCTTCGTCATAATTCAAAATGATCATCTCGTACTGGAAACTTCAGACCTGACGGAACTTTTTGCGTTAAACGGCTGAATTTCTTGACAACGCCACGGGGCAACGTCGAATGTGATTTCATTAGCTGGAAACACAGTCGCATACTCCTTTCCAGGCAATCTAAAAATCTATTACAGCTCGAACAGAATAATATTCAGCCCGAGTTTAAGTAGGAAATAAATAAAGCATCCTGCTCCAAAGCCCTTAACTATAGTAGCCCGTTCTTCTGTTGAAACAGATCCAAGCCGCTCATTTTATTAGTAAGCACGGTAATTACAAGGTATTAAGTACAATTCGTTTTCATCTCCAGCGAGATCAAAAGAAGATAAAGATGTTACTCTCTGCTGCTGGACTGCTACGTAATTACCAGCGTTAATTATTAAAAGCTTGGTCTTAATTCCAATAAAGGTGTACAACATTTAAATGCATTTCCGCTTTATTAAAAATTGAATTTTTTATCCATTTCCCTTCAAATAAAGTCTTCAGAACTTAGACGATATTTTCCACGTAGAATTATGTTTGATTTGCTTATGAGTTCTAATATGTATAGCTTAAGAAATACAAATACGTTTCATAAAAATTTAAAACTTTAAAAAGCCAAACGTCTATTGAATAGAGGTAACCGTTTTATTGAATCAGGTGGGTACATTTATTTCTACACAATAACAGAAGTGTATAAACCTATCAATGCATTTCCGTTTTATTAAAAATTGATTTTCTGTCCATTTCCCATCATATACTGTCTTCAGATCTTGAACGATGTTTCCCTTTCCTTTTTAGATTTGGTTTGCAATAAAAAATATTCTTACTTATGAGTGCTTCAAGAAACACAAGTTTTATATACATATAACACTTTGACAAGCCAAATGGATTAATTGAGTACACTTATATTTATACAACGCAAGTTGACGATTTGAAATGCAACTTAGTCAGGAAAGTATCTCAGCATGTCTGGGCCGCTTTCAGTTATTTCCGAGTCCTTGAGTGTCTCAGACGTTATTTTTCAATAGCATTTTATTGACGATGTCGATTGTCAATTCCGCCGATTGCGAGGCGGTACTGATGGTTCGTTTTTTAAATGCAAAATCATTCACCATGCTGAAATTCATCGACAGCTAGTTGAAGTGTATGGAGAAGGTGTGATGAACAGGCAAATGTGACGAAACGATGTCGTCCATACAACTAATGCGGAACAAACGTGCATGATGAAGCAAGATCTGGATGTCCATCTGCCATCAGCAAAGAATTAAAAACTGGTGTTGATGTATATACTCGAGAAAACAAGACTTCATGCGGCTTTCTTTAATATTTACTGTTCTTTTGTTTCGAAATTGTCAGTATTCATCTTCACCATAGAAAGATTTGATGCTGATACCAGAATGTAAACAGAAGAGAATGGCTACTTCTCGGGAATTTTGTGATTGTTACTGTATAGGAGGGGATGAACTCTTGGATCGTATAGTGACGGGAGATGAGACATGGGTGTCTCACTACACACCCGAAACTAAACCACGATCTCTTGAATGGCATCACTCACGACAAAACGAAATTAAAGTCATGGCCACAGGTTTTTGGGATAATCGAATTTTTCTGATTGGTTATCTCCCCCCAGAAGAAACCACCAATACAGAAAGGTACTGGGAAACCTTAAAACAGTTACACACGCTATACAAAACCGTTGACATGGCCTGCTCACTAAGGAGCGTTGCTAAAAACACGGCAGAAAGTTTTAGATGGAAGGTATTGGACCATCGTCCGTACAGTTCAGATCTGGCGCCATATGACTTTAAATATTTTACTAAAATTACAGGAAAACACATGTACACCGATGACGACATTGACCAAACTGTCACCGACTGGTTCAAGGAACAGGCAGCAAAGTTCTTCAACGAGGAAATCATTAAGCTCGTTTCTCGATCTCAAAAACGTTTATATCTCAACGGGGATTATGTTGAAAAATAGTTTAAGATACATTTTTATTGTAAAAACAACGATTTCGTGTTGTAATCAGCTGTTATCAGTTTATAAGGAAACGATTCTTACTTAAAAAATGACACTCGTACAATTGCTCATGAAGACAGAACGCAGATTTATCTATTTAATATAAAGAAGACATGAGAAAAAAGTGGAAGCACGACAAATACCATAATTTTTGATGATGATGATACTAAATTTGAAAATGCCGAAAAGATGGGTAAATATGAATGTCCAAACAAAATTTACGAAAAAAATTTTTAATGATCTACTTAAAACAGCACAGACTGCATAAAACGAATAGTCTCTCGAAGAAACTCACGGATCGTAATTAAAGTGAAAAATACTATACACTATCAACACTTCCCACTATATACTATCAACCAACAGTTAAAGATAATACATGATACAAATTTTAAATACCTTCACAATAAATAATGACCATAGGTGGGTGAGAAATACAATGTCAATTTGACAAATTCAAATCAATGATTGGCAACTCAGAAAGCAGACGAATTTAAGAAAATTTGATATTTTTACCAGGACCCCAAACCAAAATATCACTGAATATAGCATCCCACTGTGATAGTTATAGATTAAGAGAAAGCCTTTGACATTATAAAGCCATGGACACTAAAATTCTGCAACAGTATTACTACTACATACTACATAATATCTAAAAAATGCCACCATAACATTAAATTTAAATGCACTGTCAAACTCCACATGAATAAAACTACCATGCAGGTGGAGGACTATATCGTTAAAATTATTTAAGCAAGGACTTAAATATATCTTACATAAACTCAGTTGAGAACAAAACGCTATATAAACGGTTCGATACTTCAGATGCGATATACGAATGGTATAGTCGCAACATCTGAAGCATTTGACATAGTACAAGAATTGATGAATAAACTAGACAACGTATCCGGTCTATCAGAAGATACCAATAAACACAAGTAAATGAATATGTAAAATCACGCATAAAGGTTTGAAAAAAGCAGGATGGGGTAAATTAATGTGAGTGAGATTACCATTTGACAAAACGATGATGAGCTACGGAATGGTTTTCTGCAACAGGATAGCGCAACAGCTCATGCTGCTGCAGATACAATACATAATTTTTTACGCGAATATTTTGATGACCGAATCATTAGTAGGAATACTGCAACACCCTGGCCCCCTCGCTCTTGTGATATTACTGTTTTGGACTTTTTGCTATGGCCCTATTTGAAAAACACCATTTTTGAAACTCCAGTTAATGATATAAACGAACTGAAACTTAGAATTGAAGAAAACTGTCAAGAAATTTACCACTCACCTCAATTATTACAAAATGTTTTGGAAGGTATGAGAAGACGAGTTCAGAAATGTTTGGAGGAAGAAAGCAGACATTTTCAACATTTGTTGTGATCATTACATTTGTTCAGGTTTATTCATTTCTTTTACTCTTGCTCTATAAAAGATTTCTGCTCCTAAAAATGACGTTTCATTATTATTTAATTCCAGCTAACACAACCTAACCTGAAATTGACATTATAAACATTCCTTTAGTCTAGAAAAGACGTGACTTTTCATTCCACAGCCTGCTGTGGATCAGTTTTTTTTTTGGATCTCTGGATATATACACCTTTCAAAATATATCTATTTGTCTATTTTCGTAAGCGGCTGTATGATTGTTAATATGCATCTACAGTTAAAATGCTACCATTAATTTCAAAAGGATAAGATCGTAATTCAATGGGAAAATATATTTCAGATGGTGACCATGAAACCAGAAAGCGTTCGTATTACCATAATAACAAAAAATCAATTTGCTCTTACTGTTCATTATTTTATATTTTTAAAGTAAGTTTTAAAATAAAAAAATCATGAACAATTTCAAAGTTCGTGCATAAACGAGTAGCCTTATTATGAAATCAGTATGGCTGATTTAAATATCCCCATGATAGTGCAGCCATTTACAGTTACTCAGACTGTGGTAAATCAATTAAATGTTCACCTGCATAAACAAAACCTTGTATTAAAATAATGATCCGATTATCATTGAAATATATTGACATCATTATCATTTTAAGTGTATTAAAGAAACTAATCAACCATAATGTTGTCCATCTGTACAGGTTGACACGTAATTCAAAATGATTCAGTAAATGATGATTTGATATCGCATAAATATACAGCATTATGTACTTATGCAGTTTAAATTTTCCCGAATTCTACATTACACCTGTAAAGCGAAACATTTCAAATGTCGATAAACATGAACCTGTATAGAACCACTTTTGCTTTTAAACCGCCATATAGATTGCACTGAACCGATCCGAATCGATATCCGAACACATCTCAGGCACGTCAGTTTGTTTTAAATTGATTTAAATATACATTCGTACTTCGAATAGTCTGCGCCCAACGGCTTCCGCCTGTATTTATTTAGTTTTAGGTTTTTTCTTAGAATTGAGATAAATCTCAGGTAAATGATTTGCTTCTTTATCACTTGGAAAACATAAATGGTTTTTAACAGAAGTGACAAAATCGAGACCAGTTGCGTATTTTCACGAAAATGAAACCTGGAAGTGCATTTTAAGACAAACTTTAGCTTAACGACCGAAGAGAGTTCCAAGTTATCGTAATAGCATCGTAATTATCGAATGTTCACTCACTTTGCCTAAACTCATTAGCGATTGAGATACCCGATGCTCAAACAGGGTCCTTCTGTCAGAAAGGAATTAATTCTCAAATCTGGTTTAGACTAAAATCACAACGGCAATTACTACGGTGTCGTTAAAGTTTGCTTCCAGAATTAAACCAACAACGATAGATTTTGTTAAGATAATTTTAAACCAATTAGATTTCCTAACGGAATGGCCGGAAATATTCAAGTTTCTAGAAAAATCTTCCAACTGCTAACTGCTGTTATTTTCATTCAGTATTAAAGTAAATATTGTAACGGATGTATAGTAGCTTAAAATTAAACAAGGAAATTGAATTAATTGAAACTTGTTTTAAAGAATTACATTGCTTGAAATACAATTAGCAAATTACTTACGCTAGTTTATGAGTACATATTCATGTAGCTTGTATTGCAGCAGAACAATTTAGTGTACACAATATTCGATACCGTGCTAGCCAAACAGTTTATAACAATTAACAGTAAAGTACAGGCAAAAAGTAAGATACATCAAATGTACGTCGAAAGTATGGGAAACATATATGAGTTCTAGAAGTACAATTAATATCGGGCACTAAACATCTGACACATTTCCAATTACCAAAGGTTTGAAAGAGGTGCTAGTTATGACCAACTCTTCTTAAACTATACATCCTGAAAATCGGCTTATATACGTTGTTATTCGCGGATGACCAGGTGATCGCAAATGATCAACGTGATATAGACTTTATGATCAGCAACCTTGACGAAGAATATAAAAACTGGGAATTAACTATAAACACAGAAAAAAAAACACTTGGTTATCGGTGATTATGGTGAAAATAAATTTAAATATCTGGGAGCTTTACCTACTGAAAAAATACTTGTGAATTTCAGAAGATTATTGACGCAAGAATAGCCATATAAAAATGAAACTCTTCACTCTGGTCGAAGCAATTAATAAACAAATATATAAAATAATAGCCGAACCAATAGATATGGATGCGAAACTTGGCACCTAAGTGGAAAAAATAATGGCGATGTAGATGGACCACCACAGACGATCCTGCCAAATATGAAGAAGAGAGCATATATCAAATGACCACATTAGAGAACACATGAAGATGGAAGAAACTATAGTCGATAGGATAGAGACCAGATAGTTACTGTGGTACGGCCACATAAGAAGAATGCCCAACGAGAGATGGTCGAGGAAGGTATGGGAGCACAGGCCACCAAATAAGAGGAAAAATGCAGGCTCAGAAGAACTTTAACAGATGATAAATTCTGCAATGGCAAGTCGCTAACTAAAGGATAATTACTCGTAAGATAGAGGGACTTGGAAATTGAGATGCGAGAAGCGGTCCTTGTCGTAGGATCCTCGTGAAATATACATATGTATATATATATATATATATATATATATGTATATATTTGTATATAAATATACATATATATATATATATAAAGTTTTTGATTCATATTAAGAAAACTAATATTTCATCTATACATAGATATATGTTTAGAACCACAACATATACCATACCGTTTTATTTACAATAAAAAATAAGTACACAATAATACAAATCTATAAACCATTGTAATATTTTTGCAATACCCTTACAACGGACTTAACAACCTAACATTTGAATCTCGACATCTGTCGATATCTGAACTTGTTTTACATATACTACCTTCCAAAAACGTATTTTTAATATGGTATGCGATATGTGCATTTATTAACGTATATGGCTGTGGTCGTCCTTGTTATTTCTGTAGATATGAAACAAAAACTGCAATGTAGTGATAGCTAGACCATCATAAAGTCGCATTTCTAACTTTGATTATTAAAGGTATTGGATAAATACTTATGCCCACTTTAGCCACAGACGGAAGACTTTAAGGAACGTATAATCAGTTATGTACTCAGTAGTAAATATTTTGTGTTGCATACTGCAAAATAACTGTAGTAACAATTTTCACATAACAATTTCTATGAAAAATGGAGACAATCAAAAATATAGTTTTAAATTAATTATACAGTAAGATTAAAAATAACAGTATGTTGTTGTATGCCCGTGCGACTTCAGCTGATACGTAGTAGCGTAGCGATAATAATCATGTTTTGTGCGCGGAAGATCTAGCAGGTACTAGTTTTTTCTATATATGTTTTTCCAATGCAACAATTTAAAATGAATTATTTTACATTTCTAATATTAATATTGTCTATAACTACGGTTACTGATGCACATCGCCTACATTTTTATATATACATCATGCTTACACGATATATAAAGAAACCAACTAATGGTCCTTCCCAGGACCTGTTAACCAGATAGATTGGTAGGATAATCCGAATTTTCCATTTACATATATAAGGGATAAGCATAGAAAAATGTGAATACTTATCCAAAATACTCCGAGGAAAGAACATAGACGTCGTAGCTCTACAAGAAACCTACACACCGGATTAACAAGGACTACTGCGAAGAGATAACATACATGGGATAGCAACGTGCTTGGAAAACTAAATTTTAGATTATTCTATCGCCCACCAGAGCGACTTTAACAATATCGAGATCGTTGCAATACAACTGGCCGACATGATCATAACTGATATATACAAATTTCTAAATGTCCCATGACCTTGTAAAACTTTACCAAATTTCCCACACCCCTCACTATATGTACGGGATTTAAACAGGCAACATACTATGTGGGGCTGCCGAAATACAGATAATAATGGCAACCAGCTCTCTAACTGGAACAAAAATAAAAATCTCTCTCTTCTTTATAATGGCAAAGACAAAAAAATTTCCATTCTGTTCGCTGGAAGCAAGATTATTATCCAAACCTTTCCATTGTCGTCATGGACTATGAAACTAAACCACTGCCAGCAACAAGAGAGGTTATGAACAACTTCCCATGCTCACTACACTGTAAACTATTATTACCGTAGGAACTGAGATAGCACTACACAAGTCTATCCCCAGACATAGGTGAAAAGTCCCTAATCTCGTTATATCCACAGCTAAGAAATGGATCCCACGAGGCTACAGGAAAGATTACATACCACATTGGAACGAAGAATTCCAACACCTCTACGAAGAATAATAGAAACCCAGAGATAGCCGACGAACTGCTGGATAAATTAAATAAATACAGTAGAGAGCAATAGGAAGAAACCTTCTTCTTATCATCTTAAATGGTTGGAAGCCTCCTCTAAGAAAACTATACTAGTTGCCAATCCACCACACTCGAACGCCATATCCACGCGACGGCAAATACTTCCAAACCCATTATAACCAAGAAAAATTACAGAATAGTAAATAATGCACTGTTTGCTATTAGAAAATCGTATCAACAAGACTCGGCATATGTCCAACCATTTACAACCAAAGAGCTAGGAAAAGCTATCGACACTACCAAAAATGCCAAGGCCGCAGGGCCAGAGGGAATATTGTCAGAATTCTTCAAAAACTTTAAACTGAAGGCAAGGGACTGGTTCAGAAACTGGTATAATAATATTATCAACAACTTACAGCTCCCGACAACACTCTGGAAAATCAACATTATAGCCATACTGCCATTTGCCAAATAATTATCGTCCAGCCGCGCTATTGTGTACAACATACAAAATATCTGAAAAACTAATTTATGAACGCATATTCCCCGAAATTAATAAAGCCATTCCACCAGAATAAAGCTGACTTTAGGTGAACCAAAAGCTGCTGCGACCAGGTCCATGCTCTCACCACTCATACCAAAAACCGACTAAAAACAGCAACAGCTTTCATAGACCGTCAGCGTATGACAATGTATGGAAACAGTTTCTCTTTACCAAACGCTACAACATAATACCTAGTAAACACATCATGCGGTTTACGAACCTGCTTCTCAGCGATCGGCTAATTAAAGTAATACTAGCGGGAGTTACTAGTAAAACCAAGACATTCCGATATGGACTATCCCAATACTATCTCGAAGAAATACATACAAACTGATGATATTGCCCTTCTATGTCAGAGGAAAGATTTAGGAAATGCCCAAGACACACAAATCCGTCGAAGACAGAGGTCAGCGCCTTCCATCTCAATAATAGACAATCAAATCAGAGTCTAAATGTCACGTTCAGAAATACAACCCTAACTCATAACAACATACCAAAATATTTAGATGTAACACTTGATAGAGCGTTGACCTATAAGCCCCATATGGGAAAACATCCTCGAAATTGCAAATAAGAACGAGCCTCAGACAAAAGTTAGTGGGAACGTCGTGGGGCTCAGACGCCGAAACTCTTAGAACTGCTACACTAGCCATTGTCTACTTCACAGTGGAATTGTGCCCCAGTGTGGATGAACAACTCACATGCAGGAAAAGTGTATGTCCAATGAAACCAAGTGAAGCGCGTTATCTCTGGGTGTGCGAAAAGCACCCCCCTTCTGTGACTATCCATACTAACATGTCACCCCCAGAACACAGAATATCAGCGGGAGCACACAAGCTATCTCTGAAATTAGATATGAACCAACTACTATGTATAAATGCAGATTTGCTTTTATATATGTAAACCTCCTGCAAACTATTTTGTGATATATCGCGCTTATATATAATAATTTGGGTAAAATACAAAACTTTAAATAGCATACTTTAGCACATAATTAAAAATCATGTATGATACCACTATTTTACTCAACAAAAAAATTAAAAAAATATCTTTAAGTCGAAAAATAAACACGTTCGTGCTTCGGAGGCTATGTAAAACCGTCGGTCTCGGTTGCCATACGAACATCTTCGACAATCGTAAACCATGTAGTAGAACTTCTGTTCTCTGTTAGACGGGTTAGGTTAGCCTCCTGCCCGGCATACGTGCAAAGAAGGCTCACAAAATCTACTCCATTGTAGGTAATTAACAGGCTCATACACAGAAGAAGAAGAAGAAGAAGAAGAAGAAGAAGAAGAAGACGAAGACTCCCTTAGTTAACTTTTAATATTTCGTGTTTATTCTATTTAACCGCGATTTGTCAGACAGAACAGTCCAGTGCTGAAAAAAAAACAGACACATTAAAAACTTTAAAACCTGATGGGATTTGAACGAAAGAGCAAGACCATACCAGTGTGTAGCTGGCCTCGCAAGCGCGTACATCTACATATAATTTATTTCGATATAACTAAACAATTAAATAACTCTTTTAATGTATTTATGTTATACGCGGTGACGTGAAGAAGAATTAACTCAAAGGCATAACATACAATTGCTTCCTATTTTCCATGTTTTATATTATAATATTCAATTCACAAAATTATATGAATAAACCAGCATGCGGTTGTAAAATCTGGATTTTAACGAATACTTATGCAAACTAAATGATGAAAAAATGAATTTATAATCAATGCTTCTGTATTGTTGTTAAGAGCGTGCTACACGAATAGGGTTGAACTCACACAAAGGGCTCTGATTTCGTTTGTTACATGATATTTGATTCCAAAGTGCCATAACAAATAGTATAACCGACACACGCTACAACGAACGTAGTCAAACTTGTCGAAATGCAATACCTTTTAGATTCCCTTTTTCATTAATTCCAAAGAAGAATCCGACGTGTAAATAAAAAACCAAGCAGTTCCGAATGTTCAAAGAGATATTGAAATACAATAGCTTTTATGAAAGCATAACAGAGTGGAATAATTTAATTATACGAATAAAATGGCGTGGTGTGTCAACAAGAGCGCGATGGATTAGTTCTCCTTTTCTTTGGAACTGGAAACTTTATTTTTTGAATATCCTATTTGCAAGGTACAGAATTAGTAATGTTTTAATTAATTTTCGAACTGCATCAAAAGCTCTATTCGAACCCATTGTAATTGAGTTAGTTTCTCCCTCAAACGCTTTTATAAAGAATTGATTAATAAAAATATTAATAATGATATTGCAGCGTTTTGTTAGACGAAAATTATATATATATATATATATATATATATATATATATATATGAGTAATTAACATTGATAAATATAGAAAGCAATATATTAGAGTGAAAAATATGAAAAGGA
>JABXWE010039128.1:0-28354 GCA_014611495.1 Limonius californicus
CTCGTAAGTATTACAAAACAAGATATAATTAATAGCTGTTTCCTACACTTAAGGAATATTTTCAGGATATTACAAACCGCGATACAGTTCATAAGTATTTCGAACATGTAATAAATATTTCCTAAATATTACAAAACAAGATATAATTAATAGCTGTTTCGAACATTCAATAAATATTTGCAGAATATTATTAAGCAAAATATAATTAATACTTGTTTTCAATAGATATCTAACGAAAATTTGTTGAATATTATTCAGTGAGATACACTCAATAATAGCATGCTTCATGACAATCAACGAAAATAATTTCCAGGATAATTTACAAAATTAGATATATAACTACATAATATTTATTTTCGAACGCATGACTAAATTGCTGAATACTATACAATAACTCGAAATTATAATTGATGATATTTTTTGTCGCGCATTTAAAGAATATTTCTAGAATCTTACAAAATGAGGTATAACTAATGGTTCCTTCGAACCTTTAATGAATATTTCCTGAGTATTATTGAACAAGTTATAACTAATAATCATTATGAATATTCAATAAATATTTTAGGATATTACAAAACAATATATAACTAATACATAGTTGTTTCGAACATTTAACGAATATTTTCGGGATATTACTTCTGCTTCTTCTTCTTCTTTCACGGTTCCTTCTGCCCTTTCAGGCGTCGGATCGGGATATTACAAACCGAGATAAAACTAATTGTTGTTTCAAATATTAGCAGAATAGTATTAAACAAAATATAACTAATATTTGTTTGGAATATCTCACTCAATTTGTTGAATATTACTAAACAGGATATAACTAATAGCTGCTTCAAACACTCAACGAATATTTCCAGGATATTACAAAATCAGATATAACTAATAATGTTTTCGAACGCATAAGGAAAATTTGACTGTACCTTCCTACAATTAAGCGATTGCTAACTGATTATATATATATATTTCAAAGTTTTAACGAATATTTCTAGGATATTACAAAATGAGATATAACTAATAGGTGTTTCGAACATTTAATAAATACTTCCTGAATATTACAAAACGTTATAGATAATAATCGTAATGAACATTCAACCACTATTTTGGATATTACTAACCGAGATAAAACTAATAGTTGTTTCAAATATTTGCAGTATTTAAAAAAAAAATATAACTAGTGTTTGTTGAATATTATAAGATGATATACAACTAATATTGTTTTCGAACCGCACTAAACGAATATTTTGCTGAATACTACAATAAGCGATATACTGATATATTTTCGAACATTTAAACGAGTATTTCTGTAGAATATTACAAAATGAGATATAACTCATAGTTCTTTTCGAACCTTAATGAATATTTCCTGAATATTACAAAGCGTGATATAACCTTCGTTTATACAGACTTTATATAATCAATCATATAACTAATAGTTGTTTTGAATATTCAACGAATACTTACAGAATATTACAAAATAAATATAACTAACAGTTATTTCGAACATTTAACGAATAATTGCAGAATATGACCAAATAAGATTTAATATAGCTTTGGAACATCTAACAAATATTTGCTGAGTGTTGCAAAATGGGATATAACTAAAATTCACGTGGAGCATGTCACCTGAATATTGGAAAACCAAATGTAACTGATATTTACTGCAGGTAGAAAAGAGAAAACTGTAAAATGTTTAAGTGTTTTTGATGATAATGCAACAAGACACTGCGATTGTCGAATACAGACGACTTACAGCTAACTATCAAACTTTGTAATCGCTAGCAGTGATGACTATTTAGTGTGATTTCGTATTTATAATATTTCTCTATAGCTACACAAAAACAATTGTTTTATAAAGTGTTTTATTTTTAACATGTATATAAATTTAACCTCAATCTTATTTAAAACTATTCAAGAAGAACAGACGTAAATTTTTTTCATATCTTAAATGAAATACTATGTAGGTTATTAATAAATATGAATTACATTTTTAACAATTAATAATATTTCAATTTTGTTAACAGTTGTTGTGTTTATTAGAGTAAGCACAGTATATTAATAAAGAAAAATGTGAAACTTTTGATGACCGCTGACCTAACTGGTTGTGATTTCGCCTGGTGCAGTTAAGAAAGTGAAAACTGATGTTATAAAACTTAAGACGATTACGTATGTCCCGTCTACCTGCCACAAGCATCCAACACAACAGCTCTAAGGAATAATAAAACATTACAATGTGCGCATATAAATACCCTAACTTGTACTTCTAGTACATACCGATTATTCTGTCAATAAAATATTAGTCTTTTATGATCGTTGCGGTTTCCCTGTTATTACACCAGGCGTACGTATAGTAAAAATACTTTTTAAGTCTCCTTCGTGTGTCTACATCAATAAACGCGAGATGGTTCCTTCAAATGAATCTCAAGTTGCTTTTCCGGATGCCAGTTTTTTAATGATCAAAAAGTACCTAAAAGTCAAAAGGTTTCAAAACCTGTTCCACAACCCTCACGGCAAGTTGATGTTTTTTGTTTTTGCTTCGAACACGTACCCAGTTTAGCAAGTTTTGGATGCCATAGTTTCCTTTTAGATTTATATTTTTTTCGGCGCTTCAAAGTATCAATGTTACGTCAATGACATCCTTGCTAAGAAGTTGTTTAGATCGTAGTATATTGTATGTCGCTCTTTTTGGATATTTTCTTCGTGTTTTGCGTAATCAATAGCAGCCTCTTACGACCAAAATAGGCGAGATTGTTGCAAATGGGTTAGTAGATGTTTTTTAGGAAGTGCAATAAAAAACGAATTTAATGATCAGCTTGAAACGAAATCTGACTTGAAAGATACGAGTTGTAATTCCAACCAACAAGCTAACTTGCTAAAATCAGTGACACTCAAAATTTACAGCAGATCATAATTCTTTCAACCAAATAACATACAGTCTAACTCATTTACAGCTAGAATCTTAGGGCTCATTATAATAGGTGAACTTAATGTTCAAGGAACTTAAAATACATGTTTATTAGCAACAAATATACATTTTCATACGTACAAAAATGTTTAAAATGTCAAAAGAATTCCCAAAAATCATAGACGTATCTACATGTATAGATATTAAGTAAGTGGTCGTTCATTACTTGTGTGGGTGCTGCCTATTGTTAAATCTATGAGATACTTCTAAAACATCGATAAAAGTAAATGTTTAGTTGCTACCAGAATTTTATTCAGAAAACCTCACCAGTAGTTCCAATTGCAGAAAGATTAGGGATTCCTAGAATTTTCTCCGACTGCGTATTAACTAGGTAAATACCTACTGAAGAAAATTCCAGTAACTTTGTTTGAATAATAATGATAGTAGTCAAACTTTGATTGGAAGTAAGTCTTTTCCTATTAACACCAACTACAAATACTCAAAATATTAGTTTTTATTTCTGCGTCCGCGCTATCGTTGTAAATATCAAAAGATAAAAAAAAGCTGATCCCCAGCGGGCTGTGGAATGAAAAGTCACGTCTTTTCTAGACTAAAGGAATGTTTATAATGTCAATTTCAGGTTAAGTTGTGTTAGCTGGAATTAAATAATCGTCATTTTTAGGAGCAGAAGTCTTTTATTGAGCAACAGTAAAAGAAATGAATAAACCTGAACGAATGTAATCATCACAACAAATGTTGAAAATTCTGCCTTCTTCCTCCAAACATTTCTGAACTCGTCTTCTCATACCTTCAAAAACATTTTGTAATAATTGAGGTGAGTTATTAATTTCTTGACAGTTTTCTTCAATTCTAAGTTTCAGTTCGTTTAAATCATTAACTGGAGTTTTTAAAATGGTGTTTTTCAAATAGGGCCATAGAAAAAAGTCCAAAACAGTAATGTCACAAGAGCGAGGGGGCCAGGGTGTTGCAGTACCTATTCTTACTAATGATTCGGTCATCAAAATATTCGCGTAAAAAATGAATTGTATCGGCAGCTGCATGAGCTGTTGCGCCATCCTGTTGCAGAAAACCATCTCGTAGCTCATCATCGTGAAGTTAATATAAGAAAGGTTGCAATAATTCGTTCCTGTACCTTGCTGCAGTTAGCGTGCCTTCGAAAAATATTGGCCCAACTAACCTACGACGACTCATTCCAACCCAGACTCCTATTTTGGATGAAGGGGAGCTTTAATTGGAACGTGTGGATTCTCGCTACTCCAAATCCACATATTCTGTGAATTAACATACCCATTAAGGTAAAACCAGGCTTCGTCGGTAAAAAAGGTTAAATTTCACTGCTCATCATTGAGATTATCCAAAAACCAACGACAAAACTGAACTCTTTTTGGATAATCTTGTTCTAAAAGCTCCTGAACGGAAATAAATCGGTAAGAATGCAGATGCGAAGCTTGTCTCAATTCGTTGTCTTGCAGTTTCAGTTAAAGCAGGTACTATAGTATATATTATTTAACCTGACGTCTAACGGCTTAACTGTTGGACAAGCCTCCAAAAACGAGTAAAATTCTGAACGACCCAAGTGCTTTACAAAAATAACCGAGTAAATACTAAATACATGCGTAAGACCAAGACAACAATATTTGGAGGTCAATTTCCAGTTACTGCCCGATATTGTTGTCTTGGTCTTACGCATGTATTTAGTATTTACTCAGTTATTTTTGTAAAGCACTTGGGTCGTTCAGAATTTTAATCGTTTTTGGAGGCTTGTCCAACAGTTAAGCCGTTAGACGCCAGGTTAAATAATATATACTATATCTTTTTTGGCCTACCAGACCCTTCTTTTCTTCCAACATTTCCAGTTTCTCGAAAATTGCTGACTAAATTCTTAACCAAAGCATAAAATTTTCGGTATGTAATAATTTCATTTGGATACCTCTCTCGGAATTCCACAAAACAAGGAGGAATCGAATAGATCCATTCTCCGTCAACTTAAAAGCCGTTCCGAAAGTAAGATTCAATAATGAATACTCTTTGAAATGTATTAAAAATACTTTTAACAATCTGTCAGATTCGTATCAAGATCAAAAGATAACTAATTTATCTGACATCATATAAACATTCCTTTAGTCTAGTAAAGACGTGACTTTTCATTCCACAGCCCGTTGAGGATCAGCTTTGTTTGGATCTCTTGGTAGTAAACACCACAAATAATGTCGGGAGTTGGGCTGTATTAGGAAACACTATATTTTTTCTTGGTGATACTAAGGTTGCTGTATTAGTAAATATAGTAATCATATTAAACAGATAATTGTAGAGATTTGATTAACTAATTCAGTTCAAAATATAAGCTGTACAGGGTGATCATTTTATCTTGTAACAAGCAGATAGATTACACCTCTCACATGGACAAAGTTCATAGCTATAAATAAATATTTTACATTAAGGGTCCTTTGGACAGACAAATGTCAGCTACTGTTTTGTCAAAACGTAACAAACTTCTGTACAAAGTTGTTGATTTTTATAGAGTTTTGTGGTAATAACAATCAGTTTCAATCCATTCTAATAGTAAGAAAACGGATATATATATATATATATATATATATATATATATATATATGTTTCTATTTTAACAATAATTATAAAGTTGGGAAAATATAAATTAAAATTTGGTTAAACCTAAAACGTTGGGCGCCTACTAACATACAAAACTTTAACCAAGATATCTCATTCTTGTTGAATATTCAAAATAAACAAATACATAAATTGTTTAACCAACACCAAGTCAAATGAATATTGCATCAACCATTATGTTACGCTGTTATAATCGGAGAAAATTGTGTAGTCTCGAATAGCTAATAACAAAGTGAAAACACACACAAAACAGAAAAGCATACGGAAGATCAAAATAATTAATCATACAGAATCTAATTAGCACAACGCATTTCAACGTTACAAGTGCTTTCCCTTAACTGACACCAGATAATATTCAAATTCATTATTCAAAATAAACATATTACTACACCAGGTAGTATTTTATTTACTCTTTAAAATGTTTGTTTTGGTAAAAGAAAAAACCACCTTATTCTTTATTCTTATATTCCTTGTATAACTTCAACATTGGTGGAATCCAGTACCATCTTGAATTATGAATTTTGAATTTGTCCACTTCAGCGCGAAAGCTCTCCCATCACGTGGGTCATCTTGCGTCAGCGTCCGTTGCGAAACTCGTGGCCCAGGAAATTGCTGAACAAAATTAGAAAAGTAAGTTGTTTTTTGTTGAATTCGAATCTCCAACAACACGTTACTAACTTCCGTTCTCAATACTTCTTTTTTAATCAGGATGTACCATTCATTGATCATAATTTTTGTATAAGTATAGGTAAAATGTATAACCTCCAAATTAACTTGGGGTAAATTTTCGAAGTGAAGTTTCTTCTCTCAAAATTATTTCCATTAAACGAAGCATTTTATTTATTTAAATTTTAGATTGATATTTATTTATTTTTAATTAAATCTTGTAGATATAAAAGTTTCATCAAATGACATACACGTTTGTGTCAAGTTGACAAGACAAATTGAATATCAGCCGATAAACAGACGATGATCGAAGAAACAATTGAATAACTGACGTTAACTTGCAATTTTTCGGTGAAATTCGAGTTTTTTAAAGATTTTTACAACATCGCGGCCGTAAATTGAAGGAAACACGATGAATATGAACACAAACATTAATACTTATATTTTAAATCAAAATATAAACTTTTAACACTAAATTTACAATTTTTAGCGGAGCTGCATTTTGCCGTGCTTACGACTCGATGATCTAAGAGCAACCTCTTTATTGTTTGTCAAAAAAATACCAGATTTTTGCGCGAGTTGCTAAGCAACCGCTTACAAACAAGTAAAACTTTATGTGAGCCCAAAGAACTCAGCCAAAAGGACCACAGCATTAAATTGATCAAATTATTAACAAATATCTACAACTTGCAATAA
The DNA here is from genome assembly GCA_014611495.1 of Limonius californicus. Taxonomy (NCBI): domain Eukaryota; kingdom Metazoa; phylum Arthropoda; class Insecta; order Coleoptera; family Elateridae; genus Limonius; species Limonius californicus. The sequence goes on from JABXWE010039128.1 coordinate 6,914, forward strand.
CATTATTATCAATAATTTTACAACAAAATGAAAATCACCACTGTGTTACTCACTGAAAGGTGAACATTACGATACCTCATTTGGTATGCTTTCGATAATGCATTTGGAAATTGACAAATACATATTCTTATAAGAAATTATTACAATCAACTTGAATGTTTACGAAATTTAACACAAAGCTTTCTCACATACATTAGCATATTACTACAAACATATTTTTCTCAAAAGAGAAGCATTAAATTCACAAATTTACACTTTAGTATGTAGCTGTCAACATAATTACATTTTTACTGATATTCCATAAATTACAGCTCACAAATGCACAAATAAGGTTGAACATACTCCTTTATTCCTTTCTGAACATGACTAAGAACCAATGCAACCAAATTTGAGAACTAGGGTTCAAGTTACACAGTCTACCATGCCATCATCGGAAACTACTAAATTACATCTTACTTGATCTAGATGTGGTTAAACAACTTATTATCGTACAGGGTATCACAATATAGCTTTATTAAATTTAGCAATAGATTAAGATATCTCAATTAGAGCCTGTTGTAACACAGGACAAAGACACCCGGGTAGACCCCTTCCATCACATAATGCATTTGGAAAGAAATGTGCGGCAATATGGACAATTTTCCAAGCCAAAGATGAGAAAACGCCATGCCGCCACTGTAGAAGCTGAAGAGGTAGTCGTCAAACAAGTAACTAGTAATCTTCATATAAGCCAATGACCAGTTGCAAGAACTGTAGGCTTTAGCCAAAGTTCAGTATTTAACATTTTAAAAGCAACCCGCTTTCATCCTTACTACGTCACATTAGTGCCAATTTTTACGAAACGATGTTACTACGGATCCGCTGTTTTTAAGAAATATTATAATTTTCTGAAGAAGCGACGTTTAGTAACAATGAGCGTGTAAAACGCAATTGTCATTTCTATTACAAGATAACCCGCATTGGATTCGGCAAGTACACCTTCAAAGAGTTTTTACTGTAAATGGGTGGTGTGGTATCGTTAACAACTTTATCGTTGGTACCTGCTTCTTTGAGGGCAGTTTAAATGGGATATGTATTTACATTTTTTAGAAAATATTTCCCTCAACTTTTAGATGTCATTCCTCTTTATGTTGAACGGTGTATATGGTTGATGAATGACGGAGCACCTGCCCACTTCCGTAGAATTGTAAGAAACTACCAAGATGAAAGTTTCCAAACAGATTAATTGCAAGAGGTTCAATTCATCCTTGGCTTCCCCGTAGTTTGGATTTGACTCCATTAGATTTCCTTTTGTGGGATAAAGTAAAAAACGACGTCTACGAAACTCGTGTAGAAATTCGAAAGATTTACGCATAAGAATTGTTGAATTATATTAGTCAATCACCCCACACATGCTAACCCGTGTTAGAAATTCTCTTTTGCGGCGGATTGACTTATGTGAACAGCAAGGTGGACGGTAGTTTGAACATTTATTACGTAATTAATTAGTTTTTCTTTCTGTTTTTATTTAATTTAATTTACTTGTTGTATTTATTGTTATGTCAACATATTTTATAGTATCTTGGCTTTCTTTGTGTTTGTTGTTTGTAGCCGGCCTAGCTGATACAAGAAAAAGTATGTGCAAATTTTTTTTGTAAAAAATTCGTACCCGTTTATTTAAACACAATATTGAGTTTTTATAGAAAAATAGGTTGTCTTTAAAATTAAGGTAATATGCCAGATGTAATCACAAACGTGATTTGCAAAGCATCGCTTATTTAAAGCAAATCACATGAATTGGATCCAGGGAGACGATTGGCTCCACGCCTATAAGTATTTTTGTAATTGAACACGAACCAAGATAAATAAAATCTGTATACAAATGAAGATTATTATTTCCTTCGCTTGTCACTACAAAAGCCTGTAAAATTCCATTGGATATAATTTGGAATTTTGAAACTTAGAAGCGCCTAAAGCTAATTTGTTTTAAACTACCTTATTATATAGCAGAGATCTCTAACATTTTTTTTAATATTCACCATACTAGTGTTGGCACAAAATGAAATCATCCAACCACCAAATATTAAATTATTTCCTGTTTGCAAAATATGTAATTATTATAGAATTTCGACAGTCCCAAGATATTCCTTCGGGGATAATCGGACATGGCCTCGGTTTGGTATTCAAAACGAATGGTCCCAATATGCAGAGAATTTTCCAAATAAGGAGATTTGTTTCTCTTGATTTTGTTAATAACTTTTCCCGGTAAGTGCTGGACACCGGCCTCTCCTCTGCCATGAGCTTCTTCTCAGCGGGAGTATAGAAGCTACTTGATATTCTCCTTCTTCTTCTAGTATCATGGCTAAAGTCGAAAAAACTCTGCCGTTAAATCTGTCCACTGTTGAGGATTTCTTAACTTTGACAGTTTTTTACGCCCTATTTCTCTTATGCCTCATTTTTCTCATTTAAGACGAAGCAGATTGTATTTTGAACCTTCAAGTAGGCTTAGATATTCCAATTTGCTACATTTTATTGCTTTTAGTTCTCTCTAGTATTCTACTCTGTGCAGTGTCTCATCATCTCTTATCCTTATTGTCCGTGGTGTTCTAATCATCCTTCTGTGCATTCAAATTTCGTCATGTTTACTTGATATATTCGCAGGCAATATTTTAAATTTTCAAATTAATTTTTATAATTTTTCTGTAAAAAGGATTATGTAACGTGCACCTATCGCCAAAGGCTTTTTCGTCCCATTCCTGGACACCGGCCTCATCTCAGCCATGTGGTTCTCTTCAGCGCTAAGGTAGAACACGAGAATTTACAGTGTAACGTCAAATTCGAACTACAGTAATTCCAGTTAATGTCCCACGGTTGCCAACTGGATTGGGGAATTGTCTGTGGTAGGTTGCAGTACAGGATTTTTAAACACTGTGGAGTTATGTTGGAGAATCGAAAGCTATAATCCACGTTTTGCCCAGATAATGAGTGCTCTGTTAACTGACCTACCAACACATATTACCTAAACCTTCGTGCAATCTTATTTTTAATTACAATATATTTATATACTTATATATATATATATATATATATTATTCCCATGTATGAATTGTTAACGGCAGAAATTTCACCAACATAAAAGATTTACAATTAGACGGTATCGTTGGTATCGAATGTTCTTTATACAGAATAAGTATTAATCACTGTTGCGAATGGAGGCCTTGGGAAACGAGAGTTGCGTTTTGATTAATGTATTATAGCGTTATTAATGTATTTATCGTTAACAATTTAAAAACTAACCAGACCCACCCTTCATGGCAGTCATTACAGTGTGGACCTAAAAAAAGAAATTTTTAAAATTTTTACTGTTTTCAACATGTTTGGAGTTAAAGGGCAGCTCTATCAATATTTTCTTGTCGCATAACACAAATTTTCATATACCTTAACTTTAAAAATGGAAGTATGTAAAGATGAATAATGTTTAAAATGATCTGGTTTCAATTTAAACTGCAACTTATTAAAATTGGTTAATAATATAAAAGGGTATGGCTAAAAAAGAAAAATGCGTTTTGACAATAGGATATGAAATAATGAAGAGTCTTGTGGAGGAAAAGTACACAGTGCTAATAGTAGTATTCACGTTGGAGTGTACGTAGTAGAGTATTTATTGAAACAGTCTAATCAAGTTTCTATTTTAAGGTATTTTGTAACTATTTCTACTTCAAATTTGACGCCAAATAATAAATTCATGTGTAATCAGCATCTTTTGTAATATGACCCCATATAAACATTCTATTTTTTGAGATAGAAATGTGTTCCATAGACAAATTTGCAGTACACATGGCGAACTACCAAGCAGAACTTTCGATTTTAGTGAAAATAACTTCATTTGAATATATACAACAACCTGTATATATTTTGAGCGTAGTATGCGTCGTTGCGACCACCAACGAACACAAGCTGTTCACGAAAAAATTAGAACAATTTAATAATTTAAAACCGAATACTGCTAGATATTTTAATAATTATTAATATTATTATCACAGACTGCTTTGCAATACAATTCTCCCAGTAATGTTTAAAAGCATGTTGGGGTCAGCTTCAGCAGACATTTATCTTCCGTCCTTTTACATTCCATTAACAATAATGTAATGGGTTAGGATTGAGTGTCTGAGGAAAATACCCAGTGGTCCGTTATTGCTGATCCATCCACATAAAAACGGTTTGTTGAATGCACAACAACTAGCTATGTATTGTATGCTGGAGCCATATTACGTTGTAAATATATGTTATTGTTTCAAAGTTTTCCGATTGAGGAATAGTTTCCAAATATCGATTTCCGATTACGTTGCCATTGCACATTTTGCCTAGTATTAAATGATTGTTTGGTGAGCCAGAGCACATACGTGTATGCACAACAATCTATAGTAAGTGATACACTATTTTAGATAGAACAACAGCATTGTATTCAACATGCACAACTAATTTCCTAGGTTACAAACAATACAGGTTCATGATTACAAACTGTACTCTCTCAATCACTTCAAGTGCTTTATCTCTTTTGAGATGTAACGGTTTTCTCTTTAACACCTATGTTGCGCGTTTTAAAGTTGCACAGACATAGAGAACGTACATTTTAACGTGGGTTCCAAACCACGAGAAGTACAAACACTTCTACTCTAGAGAAGATTTCCTAGTCGGTACACCTCGTTGGCCTCCTATTGTGTTCGGTGTTGGAAACTGAACCTCAGACCTTCAGCATAGAAGTCTAATGTTCTAACCTTTAGCCCACAACGGCTATACAGTAAAATTAATATATTGTTGCAAATGCTTGTACTGCCCATGTATCGCAAATTTTTTAAATATAGCAGAACAAGTACGTTTTTATAAGTTTTCTCAATGTTTTAGGCCCTTGAAACTTCATCAATTGTACCGCCCTGCCATTTTACATTTACTACTTCCGGTATTCCTGTAATGAATTCCGCCCTACTTTATTATTAATATTAACGCTTAGTCTGTTTTATTTAATCTCTAATCTTTAATTTTGTTGGTAGAAAAGTTATTCATACTAGTTCTTCTTATTTTTCGTTTTGCATGTATGCATGAACCTGTTTTTGTTCACTCTGTACTTGTTTATTATGCGCATGTGTGTTGGGTGTTTCCCCAATTACCTGTGCAGTTTAGGCGATACACTTCCATGCGTGCCTCGCCGGTGATTATTATATCTAGATGAGGAAGTTGCAGGAGGGCTTCTGGTGCTGCTGTCAGAGTGCTTCTGGCTCCAGTTATAGAGAGACAAGACAGTCTTTGAACACTAAGAAGCTGCTTTATTGTTAGTCTTTGATTTACTTCGGGCCTCCATACTAGTGAACCATCGGTTATTGTCAGTCTTACCACCGTTGTGCAAAACCAATGGACCATTTTTTGTTTTTATTTCCAAAGGCTCTTCTTGCCGTCATCAAGATTGTTTTTGCCTTGTTAGTGGTGCTTTGCAAATAAAAATAGCTTAAGTTTATGTATTTAAATACTATATTATTCAAACTTTGTTTGAGTTCAATAAGCTTTACATACGCCGGTAAAGCGTAACAATCGGCATTTCTGATCTGTAATACTAACAATGTATATTTGGATATTGCAGTATCTGGTTATATGTACCGTGGGTTCCCTATTTTTGGAATGGTATGCTCTTCCTCGTGAATCACTCTGGATATGAATTCCTTGATAACTGCATGTAACTATATCAGTACTTCGTTTGGTGTTGTTCAGAATATTTTCCTCGTAAACTGCCATGACAGTACAAAGTCGAGCACATATAAAACATATCTATATATCGCTAGTGTTGGATATTACTGAATAGGCATCTGTAATTAAGCCATGTATCGATAAACTTCCTTTTTACGGTAGTATCTATTGAAATCGCTAATTCCAGTGAATCGTAATCACTGCTACACAGTTTTTAATAGAGGACATTCAGTCTCGACCGGTTTTTGATGAACTCGATTTTCTTTCCTTTTGGTTTTAGATTTCTAGCAATTTTTATAACTCATTCAGAGTCTTTCCTCTCTATACGGCTGATCCATTATTTTGTTTACTTTGGAAAATTATGCGATGTTCAGTTTGTTGCATTGCTGTCTTTCACTGTGATTACGTATTCAGTCCATCCTGGTTTATTATGGCTCTTGATGTCTTTATTTTCGTAGTCAGAGATAGTTGCTTTGCTCTCCTGGTGCCTTCGGATGTTTCTCCACCATAAGTCAATATAGAACTTGCTATTGTTTTGTATATTTTTCCTTAATATTTAATATTCATACATATACTTTTCCACGTGATTTTCCTCAAAAATCCAGATATCAGTTATCCTTATAGTGCTTATTGTCTTACTTCACGATATGGATTTCTATACTTGAAATATCAATTCCACAATACTTTTATGTCCGTGACATGCCTCTACCATATTCTTTTCGATTTGCAACGCATTCAGAAAACTGTTTCGTACAGTGTTCGTCATAATAACATAACACTTTTAAAATACTGTATACGAGGACTGTTCTCTTTCCGCTGAGCCTACATAGCAGGCTGTGATATTTTGATATAAATTTTGCTGGACATTTTAACGTAGTTGTTTACAAGTTTGATTATAGTGAAAGTTGTCAGATATAATTGAAGGTTTTTAAAACACATAATTTTAAAGTAATCCATTCCCCAAGAATTCATAGAATTGAATAAACAGCATTATCGAGCTGTGATTTTTTACAATTTCAGGCGTGGCTTAAGTCGTAAAGAACGTTTTAAGCAAATCAATCGAGTGTTTGGTGACAAGTCGTGTTCCTTAGCTACAGTAAAGCGGCGGTATCGTGAATTTCAACGTGGTCGACTTTCCTTAAATTACAAATTTCGAGCTCCCAAGTCAAAAATGGCAGTTACCCAAAAGAATATTGGTCTTGTACGAAACATGATTGAAGAGGACCGGCATTTTACACAAACATTTGATGGTACGTAAGCTTTGTGCCCGTTGGATTCCCCACAATTTGACGCCAGTTCAAAAAGAAAACCGCGTGGCATGGTGCTGATCTACACTGAATCTCTTTGACAATGGATCGTCTCATTTGGTGTACAACATCATTACAGATGATGAAACGTGGGTATACTGCTACGATCCCGAAAGAAAGCAACAGTCGGCAGTTTGGGTCTTTGAGAACGAATCAGCTCCAACAAAAGTTGTTCGTGAAAAAACGCGACACAAAAAGATGGTCGCCACATTTTTTGGAATTACTGGACATGTTTCCACTGTAGCACTGAAAGATCGTCGTACTGTTAATGCTAAATGGTACACTACAGTTTATTTGCCTCAAGTTCTCCAAAATGTGAAATGTGAAATAATGAGTCATTCGCCGTATAGTCCAGATCTAGCACCTAATGATTTCTTTTTATTTTCGCGTGTAAAGAATAAGTTATGGGGTTTACGTTTTACATCGGCCGAAGAAGCGGTTGACGCATTTAAAAATGAAATAAATAACCTAACGCGGGAAGATTGGAGAAAATGTTTTGAAGACTGGTTTTCACGGATGCAAAAATGCATTGACTGTGGAGGCGAGTACTTTGAAAAATTAGAAATAAACGTGTTTTGTCAATGAATTGTGTATTACTTTACTAGGCTCAGCAGAAATAGAACAGCCCTCGTATAGCAATAACTGCTATGTTATTGTAAAAATGTATTAATGATCAGATTTATAATGTGAATTTGTTAATGTAACATTTTTCAGAAATAATGGTTCTGTTTCATTCTATATTGAAAGGTTCTAAACGGATGAGTTTCACGTCTTCAAGAAATGGGAGCAGCACCAAAATCAAAACTAAGTGGAAAATCTGCAAGTGTTTCTACTACAGCAAAAGTTCAGAGAGGGTATATATATGTAATATAATATAATACCATTAGGCAAAATTGCTACTGTTTTCCAAGCGAAGGTATAGGGAATAATGCATAGTGCAAATGCAATTCTTGAACGACACCAAGAACCAACGTATTGGTATCTACACCGACAGCAGAGCCGCTTTACTAATCCTGGGTAGTTGCAAAATTACCTCAGGAGTGGTGCTACAGTGCCGTGAAGCTCTCGACGATATCTCAAAAGATAATGCCATTTCCCTTATATGGGTGAAGAGACATGACGGAAACTACGGGAGTGAGGAGGCTGATGAGATAGCGAGACTGACCTCCGCACAACCTCTTTGGGGACCAGAACCCGTTATTCCTATATCCCTGAGGACATTAAGCGTTATCTATACCAAGAAACCCTAAAAAACTTCAGTCGAAGATGGTTAAACACTGGAAGTTGTTGTCATGCAAGGGCTGCTATTACTGCATCCTTGCCAAAGACAGCCTAATATTGTGTGCAACTGTCCGGAAAGAACCTGCGACTAGTTGTAGGTATCTTATCTGGACACTGTACCCTAAATCAACATATGCACAGGAGGGGACTGACGGACAGCCCAAACTGTCGAGGATGCAACGGGGAAAACGAGACGGCAGAGTATGTCCTGTGTCACTACCCAGCTCTTGCAACAATCAGAGAATCCATGTTGGGAGGCTGTTGGCCTGATATGACCGAAATCAGCAACAACCCAGTTGTGGATGTCTTCAAGTACAGCCAAAGGATTGGATGGCTTGGGTGATGACCGAATTTGGGAGCTGCTGCAGAGGCAGCACAATGGGCCCACCTATGTGACCTAAGTGCATGTGAGGTATCTCACCTTCCCAAATCTTACAATGACAATGAAAATGAAAGAGGCGAGTCTACAAAGCCATAGGCGTTTTTTAGTTTAATACTTAACTTTATTGCCCTGTATTGTATATAAACATTCAACCATAATTCTTAGAAGATTAATTTTAAGTAACTGTCTACCTCAAACGAAGCTTACTTACACGACAGTCCATAAAATCTCCACAACACAGTTTAGCCAACCGTACTTTGGAAAGCACGTCAAGCTGTCGGTCCCGGTCATCATATGAAAATGTTTGCTAATCGTTAGGCTAAGATCATAGAACCTACTCACTGTGAGAGACTAATTAGCAAGAAGAAGAAGTTTCAGTCCAACTGTATGGTGTGCAGTGTAATATAATGGAATTCTTGATCTTTATTTTTGGATATTCAAATAGTGCTTACCTACCGTGACATTTTATGTATTTGTTTAATAATAGACATATAAATGGATAGTGCTGAATTCTATATCTATAAATACTGTAAAAACTGTTACAAAAAATTACAACAATTGTTGATAGTGTACACTACTTGGCAATTTTAGTGATTAATAATAAATTCGTAAATGAGAGCCTAGTTACTACAGGAGAATAACAGCGCAAGTAGTTGGTACGCCACATAACTGAAATGTGTATTTTTAGGTCTCCCTACGCCAGGTGCTTATAGATTTACCAATGGAAACAGCTTGTGACGGTCATTTTTATTATTTATTTTATGTGTATAAATCTTACTGATACAATTTCTCTTCTGTGAATTAACGATATATTCTAATCTAACTCTGTAATACTCATACTCAGGAATCAGGATAAGCTGAATATTGGATATAATCTAATGGATCTATTATCATATTTATTTTGGTAAAACTATTTCGTTTCGTATTGGTAAAACTATAGTACTTCTCATTTAAAAAAAAATAAGCACTATAGGGTAGATTTATTATTAAATTTACATGTTAGGTCTATTCTATGCTTATTAGTAGCAAGTACATATGTGACAATTTAATCTTCCTGGAGCCCTGCAGCCAGTCTTTAGTTTAAGCAGAATGGAGCTACCGCACAAGCAGAAATAGCATACATTTATGAATAGGTGAACATATAGATAAAAAATATTTTATGGAGAGTCCGATTGCCTAATAGAATAAAAAAATACTGTAATGGAGAAAATATACTAATAGATATCATGTAGTGGCGTATGGTAAATTTTTATTGCGATTAAATAATAGTCTGGAAGTTGTTGGTTGGACAATGGAAGATTGCATAAGTAAATGGCAGTTTAATTTCTAATTATAGCGTTCTGAAAACTATTAATATTATTAATTATTAATAATTATTGCAGCGAGCTTATCACACCGGAGATGTTTTTCAGATTTGTCTGATTTGAGATATCATTCTCAATTCGAGGGTATCACAGAAGTGATAACAGAATTCCAGGAAGATTGCATCTTCAAATATTAATTGCAAAAACGTGATATTTGAATTGTTTCGTAATAGGAAACTACCCATTTTAAATCTATTTTTATCTTAAAATGTTTGACCCGTAGCTATCATTTTCTTCAGAAATCTTTTTTTCTACGTACATAGTACAACGTGACGGTGGTCTTGGAGTAAGATAAAAGGAGCTGCATTTGTAAATAGAAAAATTAAGATTAATAAAGTCTTACGTCACAAAGCAGCGAAATGTGTTACGAAACAGTACTGATAGGATAGTACTTGCTAATAGGATTGCGGAACAAGAGCATCCACATAGAAATTAACAAAATGGATTGTTTATTGAATTCAGCACGTACTCAGTATATGAGCTTCTGTTTGTCTCGGATAATGATTGTTTTACTATCTCGTTTGAGATAAGTTTGATCAAAGAACTAACACATTTATTGCAATGGCACTTGACTCGGGGTCATTGTAGAATTAAACGTTCTATAGAACTCGTGCTTTAGCTAATTTTTTAAATCTGAAAAAAACAGAACCCAGTAGTCAGAAATCAAATCACCAGCAAAACATTCAGTTTTATATGTCGGTAATAATCGAATACTAAACTTAATTAAAACAAACCAGAATCAAACATTTAAATGAAGAGCAGACCACAAATAATGTTAATTAATAATTTGGTGGCAGTACGTAAATCCATTAGTGTATAATTTATTCCACAATAATCATGTTTTTAAGACATAGTGAAGGACAGGTAATGCAACTTAGCGTTAATTAAAAATTTATGTATAAATAATACTAAATCTTCAATGTGTCACCTTCTGACGCCAAGCAGTAATTTTCATTTACTGTTGTCGTGAGAGAAACGCAAACGATGTTATATGCAGTGGCGCGATATTCTATGGGAAAAAAGGGCAATTGCCTGGGGCCCCATCAACGGAGGGGCCCCAAACCAATCTTTAATAAACATATTAAAGAGTACCAAAATATTTTTATTATTTTGCTATTTTAACACACTTAAACGTAAAGGAATATCATCAAAAGAGTATGATAACTGTAATATAAATTGAATAAATACCTATTTAGATGATATCGATGTTATTAATTTAAAAAAACAATTTAACACAATTTATATAACATGCAAAAAATGATAATTTAAATTTTCCTTTATTGATATACAAAGCGATTCAAGGAGGACTAGTTTCTGCCTTTCCTAATGTGGATAGAATTTTCAAAATATATTTGTTTCCTGTTTTCAACGCATTCGCAGAGTGATCTTTCAATGTTGTTAAAAGAATCAAAAATTGAATTAGAAATTTAAATGGACAAGACAAATTTGGTCTAGTACGTTTCGCCGTCGTTGATCCGCCGTCGCGTCGGCCCGTTTCACCGTCGACCCGTTTCACTGTGTCCTGTTCACCGTCGACAGGAACACTAGTATCAGTATAATTTAATTAAACTTATTTTTAATTAATTTAATTTATTAAAATTATATTATCAATTCAGGGTTGTGGGCCCCTTCATCATCAACAGCCTTTCCGTCCCACTGCTGGGCATCGGCCAAGCTCTGCCACGTGTTTCTCCTCAGCGCTAAAGTGGAAACACGGGGGACCTACAGTTTAACGTCGAATCCGAACGACAGAAATTCCAGAGAAGGTTTTTAGCATTAAGATCCCACGGTTGCAAGCCGAATTGGGAAATTGTGTGTGGTGGGTTGCAGACAAGATTTTTATAAATCTGCATAGTTCTGCTTAGGTTTCGAACCCAAGCCAGAATCGACGTTTGGGCCCCTTAGATACTCTAAAATATCTGCGTTATATCCAAAATTTCTAACGAATGACAGTATACGATCGATAGAATCCCGATATATTTTTTTAATTAATAATGTGGAACATTACCTTCCGTACTACCACATTTTCATATTGTTGAATGATACATGCCTAATTCCAACTGCAGTCTTTTGTGTGCATGATTATTAATTTGGTCTTCGCCATTTAAAGTTCTTTAATGAAGGTTTCACATTACATGCGAAAAAAAGAGGTGGTCGTCTGCCTCGCCTTCCTCGTCTGTAAATGATTAATACATATTGTATGGTATTCAAGTGAAATTTTTCAAAAATTTTATATAGCTGTTTATACGTTCTATGAAATTATACCCAAACCATTCGAAGAGTGGTTAAAGTTCTTCAGGTAAATCGCTGCCGAAGACATCTACTGCTTCGTCCAAATATTTAATAGGCACAAACGCCAAGGAAGTCCCCATTCTAGCGGTCAAACGCAATTGGGGATTATTGTTGTACTCCCTGAGGAGTCCTTCTGCACCTATGTATTTCCTCATGTTTCGTATCAACAATAAAGTACAGATTTGCCATTTTCCTGCTATTCTTGAGGTGATCAATTTATTAGAATTTGAAAGATATAATAGGATGTAAAATCGTACCTGGCAACGGCGAAGCTTACCTGCAGCGAATCAAGTCGATGGCGAATCGTATCTACGGCGATTCGGCGAGGGTGAAACGTCCCACTCCGAGAATAATTATGTAATTTGGCAATATTATGCATCAAGAATGACATTTAAAACAGGGTTGATTACAACGAACTGATTGCCAATTTTTCATTTCAAAAAGTAGGAAAACAGAAGGAAAAATAAAATTTCTTTACTGATCCATGTATTTTTCTATTAATTTTTGTTGAGATTGAATTCTTCTTTATTTTGTTATGTTTTGTTAAGGATTGTAATTTTTTTAATTTATAGAAAATTATTTTATTATTTAGTGCAATAAAAGTACATAATAATTCAGTTAGGTGTATGAATTTTCCTTTGGAACACATTTATTTTTTAAATTTCATATATCATTTTGTTTTGTTTTAATAAAATTTGGTCTAAAATTGTTCTTTAGTTATGTTTGCACGGGGAGTGTTGAATCTGAGATGACACCGAGGGTGAGAGGGATTTCAAAAATTTCCCCCTAAGAAAAATGTCTGAATTCAACACTTCTTCTTCTTCTTGGCACTACAGCTCTTCAAAGAGCCTTGGCTCGCTCCACAACATTCTGCCATTCCTTTCTTTCATCAGCTTTACCTCTCCATCTTCGTACTGCAATTAGTTTTAAATCCTCTTCCACATCATCCAGCCACCTCTTTCCAGGCCTCCCTCTTAAGCATCTTCCCTCCGGTTTCTTTTCTAACGCTGTTTTGGGTGCTCTACCTTGCTGCATTCTATGCATGTGTCCCAACCATGCTGTCCTATGGCTTTTTATTATTGCCACAATATCAGGTTCTTTGAATAGTTCTTTCAATTCATGATTCATGCGTATCCTCCAAACACCAGCATCATTTATAGGTCCAAACATTTTCCCTAGAATTTTCCTTTCGAAAATTAATAACCCGTTCTTATCCTCTTCTGTCAATACCCACGTCTCTGATACATATGTCACTGTGGCTGTTATTATGGTCGTATAGATCTTCAGTTGTGCATTTCTAGATAACATGCAGGACTTAAAGTATTTTTGTAAGGAGTAATACATCCGTTCCCTGCGCAGATTCTTGCTGCTATATCTGCTTTGGTGTTATTTGTTTCCGTTAGTATACATCCTAAATACTTAAATCGCTCCACTTTTTCGAAATTCTTGTTCCCAAATTGTATTGTTTCTGGTTCTGGTTGTCTCCTTCTTTTGTTTCTTGTCTGCAGCATATACTTTGTTTTTTGGTCGTTGGTTTTTACTCCTGCCTTCTCCATTTCACTTTCTAATTCAGTAAACGCGGTTGTGTCTCTTTTGTCCTTGCCAGTATAACATTATCTGCATACGCCAGATATTGTACTGATCTATTGTACAATGAACCTCCTAGCTTATAGCTCTAATACCTTTCTCAAATACATTATTAAACAAGGATGTTAATAGAGGGTCTCCCTGTCTGAGGCCTTTGTTTATTTCAAACTCTTGTAACACGGCTGCCCTTATTCTTACCTTCCTTCACGTGCATTGCAGAACTCAACACTGTATGAGTCCGCTTCCGTTTCAATTGGCCCACCTTCAGTTTCTTTGGAAATCATTCAAAAAATACAAATTAACTGCTACTTTATGGTTTTTTAGGTTCAACAATGATACTAAAACCTATATGGATTACATATAGTAGAATGTGTTCAATAATATTTAATTTTTAGCATAAAAACGAAATTGGTGACAATAATGTAAATCAATCAAGGTAAACATGTAAAAGCACGACAAAATATCTTTTGTTAATTGGTAGTAGCTTGTCAAAAGTGTTAAACTACTTTAGTCCTTAAAAAGGTAGATTTCAAGTTATTGAGGAAAAAATTTGATTTATCATTATTAACTGATCAAATTTCGAAATCGGGAAACTATTATGTTTATCAAGATGTGCTAGAAATATTGTACGATTACACATAGCAAGTGAGTCAATTGCTCCAAAGCCCCGGTACATGAAAACAGTAAACTAGCAGAAACTGACGAACGGGCACCGAAAAGAATAATTAGGAAAAAAAGAATAGACAACTAAAGCCAATTGAAGGTACTCTGGAGTGATACTGCGGGAAGACGTCTTTCGAGATCGATGCGTCATAGAGAAGCTCAAAATTTAGATTTTGCAACATATAAGGCAATATTTTGAAACTGCTCTCTAAACGTAAATTTTCAAAAAATAACATAATTTGCTTAGGCTAAGGAAAAGCCATTGTTGAAGCAAAAACGAAACTGATTGAAATGGGCATAAGAACATAGTAATTGGAACAGCGATGAGTCTCGGTTTGATTTGTGTGTAGATGACAGCTACAGCAGAGTTATTCGCCAAAAAAATTAGGTTTACCATCCAGTTTGAGAAAAAAGGAAAGTGAAATTCCAGTACCTTTCATGGTGTGGAAGTCACTGTCTTCAAGAGGTGTAGGAAAACTGCATAATATTGATGTCATTGTTAACAAAGAAAATTATTTAAAAATCTAAAAGAGTCTCTGCTGCCAATAATGGAAGAAGCTTTGGTGCCCTACTGAATTTTATTTTTTAACCATGGAGCTTGCTGCTATACGTCAGGAGTGGGTTTCGAATAGCCTGAATTATCCCTAATTGAGACACTTTGGCATGAAATGAAGAAAATATTGCGTGTTACTCCCGGTAGATCAATCCCAGAACTAAGGCAAAAAGAAATATGGGATAAATTTGCTGCACAAGATTGCCAGAACCTAGTAAATACTATGCCTCAATGAATTAAGGCCGTTATTAGAAATAAAGGTGTTGTTTTGCAATGGTAAACTTTTGATATGCGTTTCACATTCACGTTCCTCTGATTGAAAATTTTTCGTTTTTTTGTTATCTTAGTGGGAAGAAATTATCTTAGGAAGTCAGCGTTTCTCAAACTTTTAGGTTTCGCGGCCACTGTTTTAAATATGTTATGATACACCCCCCTCTTTCTAGGAAAATGGAATTTCGAACTTTCCCGGGCTCTGTAGAATGGTCCAGAAATTGTGACAGTGGGGACAGAATGTATAAAACCATGATGCGTGTTCAGTTAGGTTAGTTTAATAGTAAGCGTAGCAGCGAGTAAATATAATATTTCGTTTGTGTTCTGTTGCATTTAAGTGATTTAAAGTTTGTACATAAATTTTCAACTATGGAGAAATATTTAATCGGGTCTAAATGTATTTTTGAGCATACAAGTACCTCTGCGGCTGCAGATAAAGAAGCTGCCAACACTACCAAAGCAAAAACTAAATATTGTGACGAGTGTTTGAATTTTGGTTTTATAAATACAGTCGTTAAAGGTAAAGAGGGACCACAATGTGCAATATGTTTAAATGTTTTGGCTGCTGACAGTATGAAACCAAATAATCTAAGAAGGCATGCGGAAACAAAGCATAAAGATCATGAAAATGAATTTCGTGATTTCTTTGTGACGAAATTGAAAAGTTTAGTAATCAGAAACTAGCCTTTAATGCAGTTTTGTCATTGCCCCAAAAATCTCTGCTTGTATCTTATAAAGTTGCACATCGCACAGCCAAGTTCAAGAAACCTCACGCTATTGCGGAAAATGTTATTCTTTCTGCTGCCGTTGATATGGTCGCAAGAATGCTTGGAGATAGTTATGTTAAGAGATTCAAAAAATACCAATATCAAATAATACTATTAGAAGACTCATTGACGATATGTCAGAGGGTTTGTAGGAGCAGCTTTTTTGAAACTTACAAACAAATTATTTGCTGTTCATCTAGACGAGGCAACGGATATTATCAGAGATGCACATTTGATAGCTTACGTTCGTTACTGTATCTATAAGCGAAGATTTACATTTCTGCAAAGATATTCATGAAGGAACTACAGGCGCGGATCTATTTCAAATGACTGATAATTATATAGTAAGTTCTGGCCCTTGGTGTTTGTACTGATGGGGTACCGGCGATGGCAGGAAAATATGACGGTCTACAAGCACCTATACGCAGGAAAAATCCAAATGCCACTAGGCACCATTGTACATTGCGCAGGGAACCACTCGCTTACAAGGACTTTTTAGCGTTGGTTGTGCTAAATAAATGTGCACTGTGCATGTAATAAAAGATATAATAAATAACGAACATAACTCGGTAACACAAATAATAATAATAATGAATAACTTGAATACCATCGACCTCTCCGCAGTAGTGTCGGTGTAAGAGTGGTCGTCTTCGTATTTGATGGGATGCGTTTCTCAACCCTTCTTCGTTCCCAGCGGATGTAATATCATCTTGGCGAAAGCTAATTTGTTCGTTCGTTCGTTCGTACCGCTGAGAAAACCTGGTTGCTAACAATAACGCGTTCAATTGTCCGAGGAATTTACAGTTGGGCGGAATTCTTGGAAGCTTCATTTGGTATTAGCCATTGTAATTTCTGTTGTAATTTATATAAAAACAAGCCCTTAAGGGTAAGACTATTGTCTTCAATGTGCGCTGACCATTCAGCACTATTGTTTTATCGTGACTCTCGGTGGTTTTCACGTGGAAAAGATATACAAGGGGTTTTTGAGTTTAGGCAGAAAATATATGCGTTTTTGAAAGAAGAAAATCACAAAGATGCCGAGAATTTTGTTGACGAACTGATTGTAATGAAATTGGCTTATTTGATTAACATTTTAGAAAAATTAAATATTTTAAATACCCAGTTGCAAGGAAATAAGACTCATATATTACAACTATCAGACAAAATTAACAGTTTTTTGCGAAATTTGGAATTTCGGCCAAACAAGATAAATAGTAAAGACACAGAAATGTTTATTAATTTAAAAACTTTTATTATGATAACAATCCAAGGCATACAAATATATGTGTCTTTTGTGGACGCATACATCATTTAAGAAAGTTATCTAAAACATTTAAACGTTACTTCTTTGAAAATGTTAGTCTTCTGAGCAAATACGACTGGAAAACAAACCCGTTTGATGGTACACAGATTTATCGTTGGGAGAAGAGGAACAATTTATTGATTTGACATCAAGTACAGAAAAGAAGAGACAATTTTCTTCAACAACCATTGTCGAGTTTTGGATTAGTTGCCAAGAGGAATTTTCAGCCTTATTCAAGAGAGCAATACAGATTATGTTGGTTTCTCTGCAGTAACTTGTATAAAAGCGAAATACATAAATCGGTCCAACATCGAACGTTAACTAAGGGTAACGTTACTCATTTATAACTAAACTTGAACAAGTTATGCAGTTCAAAACAGACGCATTTAAGTCACTAGTTTGTTTAAATTTACTATTAGTAAGTTTTATGTAGTTTTAGATTGTACTGGTAAGTACATTATTGATGCAAATTTTTGTAAATAAAATAATATGTTAAACATTAAACATTTAGTTAAAATATTTTGTATTAGTTTCAATGTATTAATTTCTGTTACACTATTTTTCTGTTAGGCGTTCCTGTCAGGAGCTTTTACACACCCAGGGGGTGTCTCAGGTTGGGAAACGCTGTACTAAGACTTAGGTTGTGTAAAAAATCTCAAAACGTTTAGTGAAAAATAAAAAATATTTATATTAAAATATTGTTTAGATTTCACTTGATTGAGTGCCAATAATTGATAATTTTGTAAGTGGGCCATCTGGGCTCGTACATGGGGCCCCAAAATTCAAATTTGTCTGGGACTCATAAGCTATAACGCGCCACTGGTTGCATGTATCAATAAAATTTGTAAAGTCTCATGCTTATTTTGGAAAGTAAAGTCTATTACGTATGCGATGCTAGTCCTCACTACTCTTTGTGTATTTTTAGGCATGTAGGATGTTGCAATAGCCGATTATGTAAAAAAATTTGTCTTCCACTGTTCGCGTTGACACTTGGAAAGTTAACCTAATCTCAGGTTAATTAAAACAATATTTATATCTGCCACTGCTTAAATAGGAAAGTTTCACGTTTTTTCTTTATTTTCACGGAAGCCTTTACAAGAGGTGAGCCCGGTTCCAGTTACACAAACACAGGAAATATGTGTAAGCAAGTTAATGAAATATGCATATCATTTGAAAACAAAACCGCGTGTAAGGCGAAGTAATTCGAATTTTTGCCAATTTGAACGAAATAAATGCGAAAATTATTTATAATTTTATTAGCTGCCGTAAAAGAATCTGGTTAGCGGTTACGCACGGTACTTCATACAAGCGAGCCATAAACGGCGCTGATTAAAAGTGAAATCAGCATTCATTACTATTATTTAGAAAAATTAGAATATATTGCGTTTCTTGGCGTAATTTATCGTTATTATACATTTATTAAAGGTGTTAATTTTATTGCTAATGGTACTGTCAGCTACAGCAGTTACAATTACTCCATGTTTGATAAGTTTGTGTATCCCGGATGAGTGGTAATTTTTCCTTGTTTCACGTATCCTTGCATTTTTAAGTGGGAGTCAAACAGGGATTTCCGTAATGGCATTTTTACGTTAAAGGTCCCTCTTTGTGCAAATATTCGATTTATTTAAACATTAAAAATAGTTTATTTATGGATTTTTTTATTAAAGTTTAGATATAAAGAAATTAGCATCAATGGTGCAATGGAAAATGCAGAATGATTAATCCTAAATAAATAGTATCAATTATAGTACCTTAACACACGTTATTGATCAAGAATGTAGAATATATTTGCAGTAAAATCGTCGATTATGTATAACTTGTAACAAAAAGGAGTATATTCAACAAAGAATAAGGGATACGCAAAGAGTATTATACAGGGTTTCTAATGGAATTAAACCACATATAAAATGTGTGGTAAATTATATTTTCCTGCATTTTATAATACTCATACTCTTTGGAACCAACAACTAAATTTACTAGTATAAAGAAAAGCAGATTAGAAAATTAGTACGAAATAATACAAAAATAATATGTATACCTAAGGAATAACATAATACAGGGTGCTCCAGCGAAGTTGAACCATATGAAAAATGTGTGAAAAATTATGTTTTCGTTACTTTTAAACAGTTAACTAAAAAAAAACATTTAATGTTTATTGAATAACAGAATTTCGCAACGGAGTTGAAGTATATGTTAGATGTGTGGCAAATTTTATTATCTGTAAATTTTACATTTCCGTGAATTTTTGGAATCAAACATGTAAATTTATTACTGTAACAAAAAAGAAATAGATTAAAATATTAATACGAAATAATGCAAAATAGAGTTAAGCCAAAAAATAATACATATAGGTAAGGAATTACAATATACAGTATCAACGCAACTCTGTTTTTTATTAGTATGGTATGTCATTTAAATGTTTCTTTAGTCGGCCTCGGTGGTCTACTGGTTAGCGCATTTGCCTTTAGATCCGAGGGATGCGGGATCGAACCTGGCTTAGGTCGGCGAGATTTTTCTAGCGGGGAAAAATCTGAAAATGCGCCTTCTGTCGGATAAGAAGTAAAGCCGTAGGTCCCGTGCCACTGCGATGTGTGACGCGTTAAAAATCACTACTGGAGTTGGAATTACCCCAGATAGGCAAAATTCTTAGTTAGGGTGTACAATGGACCATATGGCCTAAGTGCATAGAGATGCTTGGAAAACCGCGTCCTAGATCTCGCTCTTTCAAAGCAAGCAAGGAATTACAATATACAGGGTTTTCCAGAGCAGCTGAACCATATGTAAAATGCGTTAAAAATTATATTTGCCAAAATGTATATCTCCTAGGTTATTCAGAATCTACTCCTATAACAAAAACAGGTAGTTTAAATAATAAGGCTAACTGGTACAAAGATAATTCATTCAAAAAAGAATACATATAAGTAAGAGATAACATTATAGATGGTTTCCCGCAATGACGAACCGTATGTAAAATGTTTAGAATATTATATTTCCTTAAATTTTACATCTTCCAGAATGTTTGCGATCAAACAACTAAATATAGTACTATGACACAACAGTAATTTCAAGAATTAATACGAAATGATTAAAGAGTTTATTCAAAAGATAATACGTATACGTACTCAGCGAAGTCAAACCATATGTAAAATGCGTGGGAAACTATATTATTTAAATATTATATTCCCAATATACTTTGCAGTCAAATAAATATAAAATCAACTATAACAAAAAAAATCAAGAAAAAAATAGGTTGAATCATTAATACCGAATATTACAGTAGGTAAGGTGGTAGCTCAGTTGACAGAGCGCTCACGTTTTGGACAAAACGTCGATTAGGGCTTAGGTTTGATTCCCCAGCATTAACACAACAGTTAATAAAAATGTTGTTCTGCAACCTACCACAAACTGTGGGGTCTTAATACCAGAAACTATTTTTGAAAATTCGGTTTCGACTTTAAACTGTGAGTCCCCCGTGTTTCTACCACAGCGAGGAGGAGCACGTAACTGAGAGTGCCAATGCCCAGCAATGGAACAAAGAGGCTGTTAACGATTACAGTAGATGCCGGACAATCCGTATTTTCTCAAACTCGAACAATCTCCGCTTATCTCAAAAGCAATAATGTTTAGTCTTTATTTAAATATGCTCAGTCCCGTTTTAAACAAGAAACAAAAATACATATTAAAGTTGCCTTTGTTACTAAAATAAAGCATGATCCGTACATTGATTGATTGATTGATTTGAAACAGCGAGATCTAGGACGCGGTTTTCCAAGCATCTCTAAGCACTGCAGCCATCATTGGCTTATTGTACACCCTAACTAAGAATTTTGCCTATCTGGGGTAATTCTAACTCTAGTAGTGATCTTTAACGTGTCACACATCCTAGTGGTACGGGACCTACGGCTTTACTTCTTATCCGACAGAAGGCCCATTTTCAGATTTTTCCCCGCTAGA
>JABXWE010039131.1:0-14114 GCA_014611495.1 Limonius californicus
TAAGAAAGAGGGTGGGCACAAGAAAAAACTTACCTATTTTTTGTACATAAAATCCATTCTCCTATTTTTCATGCTGGAAAAGACGTCTATGAGTAGTTTCATCGGCCTCCAAAGCAATGAAATTTGCAGATTTAATTTCTTTTAATATTTCCTGCTTGTAAATTTGCAACATTGCATCTAGCAATTCCTTCTGAATAGTTTTTGAGGCGCCTTTAAACACCTGTGAATTTTTCATATGTATTGCAAGCACAGCGTCTAATTCGGCAGCAAAGTTGATTAACCCTACACAAATTCCTGGATTTTCTGACCTTAATGTCTCATCGTGACCTCGCAACGCCAGTTCAAAGGCGCCGCAAAATTTAATACACATAATTAACCGGCACAAAATATGACGATTTTTTTCCACGTCTTCGTTGTACTTGATTTTATGTCGCAAATAAGCACCCTCTAATTGTTCACGGATGTCCACTTTGCCTAAAATACTAAAATCCATGCACGCATTCATGTGAGAAACGGGAGATTTGTGTTTTTTTGCCCTCTCTGCAATGTGTTTTAAATCATTCACCCCTTGTTTATTCCACGCATTAACCTCTTTCTTAAAAATTAAGCACATGAAACAAAACAGTTTATTTGTTACTGAACATCCGCACATCCAATTGTATTTTTCATAGATATTCTTGTTGAATATTCTATTGTACGTTCGGGTTTTACTTGTCGAACTGTAGTTTATCTGAAGATCAGGAATAGGCCTTCCTTTCTTCTTAATTAAAAGTTTTTCCTCTAATGATTGCGAGTTTTTTAAAAGATTTTGCACACAATTAACTTCCATCATTAAAAAAAACGTCACTTTCGTCTTTGAATTCACACGCGCAATTGCGCGAAAACACAAAACACTGCGGTCGAAATTCAAACGTTGACTTTAAATGGGGAACAAATCGCTCGGTGCCCCATTTGCCTGGTATATCACGTATAGCGAAGATAACCGATAGGCAACCGAATCTTGTTCTACATAGGTACAAATCAGACCGTTCCCCGGAAAATAGTTTTGAGCGCGTTAGCCGCGCCCGTGGTGCGGAAGGAAAATTTGATACTATTGTTAAAATAATGAAATTTAAATAATGCACTGAATTACATGCGAATTTCTTTCTGTGTTTATCTTGGTGGTTGGGTGGGCACGTGCCCTTGTGCCCTTTAGTACAAGCCGCCACTGATCAATACTATCGGAGTATCGGACACGTTGTAACGACGAGAGAAGATTCTATTATAGGGTTACTCAATGAGAGAAAATACTTTGCAAACTACAAACAAAATGTAGATATGTATCCCACTCAATATTCACCCTCCACTGATAAACAAGAAACAAGAAATAAAATGGATTAGGTCGGTACTTCAAACTTCAAACTGTCGGTAATTTCAGGCACAGGTCATTAGCTGTCCAGCTGTGAATTGTCGGTGATCTGTGTGCCCTACTCGGAATTTCATAATCCTGTTTTGACTACTTGACGAAAATTCCAAACGAGTAATGCAAAAGGCAAAATATGCAAGTTTATGAAACTTTTGCAAAAATATGCAGCGAATGTCCAACTATGCAAAATATGCAATCACTAATTAGCGTTAATTAAGTCTTATCAGTGTAATTCGTCCACATAATTGACTATAGTCAAAGATATGCAAAAATTAAAATATATGCGCTCTTTATAAATGAGTATATCCGCATCATTATTTTACTTGGGGAACTTCATTTTATATTTTGGTATAAATCGTGTTTACGTGAAATATTTGGGTGTTTAAAATTCTTACATAAGTAATGTAACAGGATGGGAGGGACAGTATTTTTGTTGTCCTATTGTATTTAATTCTGTAGCTTGCTATTCACTGTGGAATTATGTTGCAAATTATACAATAGCTTCTGCAATATTGCGGTAGCTACAGCACATAACATTTTGTAAATTACAGTTGAATAATATATTTGTAAGATCCGGCTGGTTTTTACGCCCACCTTTTGGCTATCCCGAAGGATATCACTGGTATGTGTATTTTCATTGGTTAGTGCCGAATAGAGTTTTCGGCATGTATTGGATGCGTTTTTGGAAGTATTTCCGGGAATTATGTCCTACATTTTGCGCTTGGTCTGTTTGAGCATCGGTTCCGCTTGGCTTGTCTGGGGGGACTATCGTGCTGAGCCAAAATAGGGTAGAATTAAAATTGCTCTTGAAATTAAGCTTTTGTAACGTTTTTTCGGAATAACATTTAACGTTAAAGTTCGATGAAATAGAATTAAGGGTCAATCACTTAGTTGAGAAAACCGTGAGATTTCTCTTATCGTTTTATACAGCTAATATTATTCCGTTACCCTTTTCACATTCCGGTGAAGATTGGTCAATCTAACAGAAACTTCAGTTCGTCGTTTTTGGTGCATGAGACAACCAGTTCGTCGCCATTTCTTTGTTGTTCCTGAAACCTGTTGCATCATCTATATCTTTGTTACATACTTTGGATCATTTTTGTTGCCATTGATATCAGCATAGCTACTGTCTCTCTTCCCTCCTCATTGAGGTGTTAATCATGCGAAAATCAACCTTTTTAATTTTCTCTACTCTGTCATCCAAGTACACTAAATGTGATCGTCAGTGGCTGCTTGAGCACAAAAGGATCACTAGAATGGTACCCAAGATATCCAGGTTTGACCCCATTAGACTTCATTTTATAGGGTTACTTAAAATTTGTTGTCTATAATACTAAGTCTCGGTATATTGCACTACTGCGACAACGAACAGTTCAGGAGTTCTGAGCTATTCCTCGATAAACTTTCGGAGAGAATTTGAGAGTAGACTTTACTATTGCCTAGAGAATGATGGAACTCACTTTGAATATTTAATCTAATTCTTTTAAATTTTAATTATAATAATTGGTTCAAACACGTTTCAGTTTTTTTTTAATTTTTTCGGAAAGAGTCAGGGGAAAACGTTTGCTACTATTGAGTAGCATTGTGTTTTCAATGCTTTTCAATGATGTATCACAAAGTGGGTATTTTAAAATGTTTTTGGGGGTTACCTAGAATGGGGAGGGTTATGCGTCATATTTTATGAGTCATTATGATTTCCCCTACGTGTTGTAGATATGGTTTCTAGAAAAGTTCAATATATATTTTATTTCCGCAGATATAAAACATTGTATGTTTTTAAAATGACAGCCTCTATAATAGGATGTAATTTCCTATTTTTGAATGTTTTCGTTTTTGTATCTATTTTGAGAGCATTATTGAGATAAGGAGGAAATACAACAAGATAGATTCAACTCCCCTAAGTTGTCGCTTACGACCCTTTCAGCAGGATATTTGTTTACCTGTAACTTGAAATGGTAGTGTCCACTTACTTTGCCTTATTCCGTATATTGTGACGATCAATATCTTCTTCCTTAATCGTTTCCCGCGAACCCTCCCTCTTCCTGTGCTAGCCGAAGAACCCACGAAATCAGTTTGTTGCGAGCTGGCGAGAACAAGAAAATGTAGTGTTAAATTTTATAAACTTGTAAACAAAAAGAAAAATTTAAACTTAGCTCTACCTTTCTATAATCAGTCACAGCAATATTTAAATAGAATATAAATTTTATTTTAGCAACAATTAAATACAGGTCATCTATACAAGATATCTTCTATAAAGAAAACAGATTCACCATTCAATTCCCTCAGAAGCGATGTAGGACATGTGTACCTAACATAGTCTAAATTAATGTAACAACCATGTATTGCTTTACTAAAAATTATTAGAATACTTTAAGATTTTCCAGTATTATTTTTGTTAAACGATTACGTA
This sequence comes from Limonius californicus, assembly GCA_014611495.1. Lineage (NCBI taxonomy): Eukaryota > Metazoa > Arthropoda > Insecta > Coleoptera > Elateridae > Limonius > Limonius californicus. Next base: position 3,816 of record JABXWE010039131.1, read on the forward strand.
ACAAGGAAAATTGATTTTTAGAGATAATTCTCGTAGCAACCAGTCCACACAAGCAAACACAATATGACAATCGCTCAAATCTTGTTACTAAAGGCATGTTTAAATAACAGCAATATTGTATTCATTGATTTTCTAAAAGTTGCGTAGTCTGTCATTGTTTACCAGTGTTATCATTTAAAGTAAACTTGAATCAGAAAGTCATCGTATCTGAAAGAAAGTAATACAAGATATCATTTCAGTTTGGCGGTGAACATTTCGTTGGTTTAGAAATAGCTCAGTTATCTCCTATACAGTTTGGTAATGTTTAATTTATATACAGGGTGTACTATGTAAATATATACAGGGTGTATTTAAATGAAGTTGTACAAATTATACTACTGAATCTATATGTAAAAATAAGACGATTGAACAACACATACGAGGTGTATTCAATTGAAACCCAACTTTGCTTTATAAAACATTTATTCAACAATTGAATTACAAATAATTATCGTCATTGTTAAGGCACCTATCCCATTGTTTTACTAACCGACGTATTCCCTGCTCATAGAATTCTTGTGGCTGCTGATTGAAGAAGTGTTCCACAGCTATCTGTACTTCTGCGTCAGACTCAAAATGCCGACCTTTTAACACCTTTTTCAGCGGTCCAGAAATATGGAATTCGAAAGGCGATTTATTCGGGTTATAGGGTGGATGCTCTAAAATCCTCCATTTCTTTCGTTGAAGATTTTATATTACCACATTAGCAACATGAGGCTTTACCTTGTCGTTTGTTTGTACAGATTTGTATTGACATTTACTCCAGGTTCCTTAAACTCTATCAATAAGGGTCCTTCATGGCCGAAAAAAAAAGTTAACATCACCTTGCCTGCAGAAGGTTGTGCATTAAACTTCTTCGGTGGTGGTGAACTTGAATGTTTCCACTGCATCGACGATATCTTACTGGATACCTCGTAGTAATGGCAAAGTTTTGTTACCAGCAATTGTTGACAGAAGAAAGTCATCACCATTTTGTTTATAGTCTGTGAGGTGTTGCAGAGATTATCTGCAAAATGGACAGATCCTACACTCGCACCAACAAATTCTGAAATTTCTCTAATTGAAATTCGACGATTTTCTCTAATAAGGCTTTTCACACATGCCATATTGTATTCTGTTAATGCTGTACACCGTGCACCTGGTCGCAGCTCAATTTTCCGCACCATACCTTTATGGTTGCACACCCTCAGCGCATAAAAATTGTAACACCGCATGCTGATTAAACTTGGACGGATTTTCAACGTCAAATGCCATTTCAAAATCAGGTTTTAAAAGTCAGAATCAAATTTAAACGCCAGAAACTCATTAATGTGTTGCTTGCAAACACTACTAACATTAACAAACGTCATTTCAATTATTGCATTTGTTTTCAAGGTTAAGTTTATCAAAGATGGGTTTCAGTTGAACAAGTCTCGTACTTTAGTCTACAGTTGCACCTCTGCGGAGTTACAGCCCCGTAATAGTTAAGGGGCAGACACACATTTTAATTAATAAGTCTAGAATTCTATAACACATAATGTTCATACGTGGCACAGACACTTAGGAATTGTCGACACGTATTTTATATTAATATTGTCTAAGCTTGCCCACAGGGGACGCCGCAATCGGTGTAACAACAATCCAACATATTTCCTCTAATATATTTTTTTTTCCTATTCAGTATCGTTAGTATTGAACCATAAATGGAAAAACCGATACAAATCACATATTTTTTATATATAGCGGTATCAGGTATCTCAGATGATGTATATAATAAAGATTATATTATAGCTAAATTTGCGTGTTTATTTATAAATTCTTTGTAGATTTTTTTAAACAGTACAAGCCATATAGCTATTTTGAAAACTCGTAATAGCTTCCTTTGCCGTTTATTTTAAAATAAATATTATTATTTGTGTTGTTATAATTTGTTCACAACTTTTCATTGCTAACTTGTAGGCGTTAAAAAATGAATAGCCACTTACGACTTGGGAAATCGTGTTAAAATACAATAAAAAGGAAAAAGTATGGGAAATTGACGAGGAGCAGCAAAGCGCAACATAAAATGTTGGTTGGGCTTTTAGGCTCTCTCAGCGTAAGCATGTGTTCTCGGGGGATTCTGGCTCGGACGTCTTTTATATTGGATGGTTCAACAGTTTCATGATGTTTACTAATTTATTATTTGCCGCTCCTAAAAACTTTTACTTAGTTCATAATATAAAGGTTTATAAGTGGTAGGTTATTTATATTCAGGAAATGTAAACTAAAGCAGTGTTTCCCAAACTTTTCGGTTTTGCGGCTCCCTTTTTAAGTATGTTATGATACACGTCTACACATTTCTAGCAATACTAAATATCGGAACTTTCCCGAGCGCTGCAGAATGGTCCAGAAATTGTTACAGTGGGGAGAGAACGCATAAATCCATGATGCACGTTCAGTTAGGTTAGTTTAATGGTAAGCGTAGCAGCGAATAGTCACGTAATATTTAGTTTGTGTTCTGTTACACTTCTGTTCTGTTACCTGAGTGATTTAAAGTTGTATGGTATTATATTCAATCAGGTCTAAACGTGATTTTGAGCGTACGAGTACATCTGTGTCTGCAGCTAGAGAAGCTGTCAGTACTCCCACAGCAAACTCTAGGAAATATTGTGACGAGTATTTGAATTTTCATTTCACAAATACAGTCGTTAATGGCGAAGAGCGACCACAGTGAGTAATATGTTTAAATTTTTTGGCTGCTCACAATATGAAACCAAATAAACTAAAGAGGCGTTTGCAAACAAAGCATAATGAATATGAATATAAATTTCGTGATTTTCTTGTGAAGAAATTGAAAGAGTTTAGTAATCAGAAATTAGTCTTTAATATAGTGTTGTCGTTGCTTCAAAAAACTCTGCTTGCATTTTATTAACTTGCACATCGCTTAGCCAAGTACAAGAAACCTCACACTATTGCGAAAAATCTTATTCTTCCCGCAGCCGTTGATGTGATCGCGACAATGCTTAGAGGTAGGTATGCCCAAGAGATTCAGAAAATACCAGGATCAAATAATACTATTAGTAGGCGCATTTTTATATGTCAGAGGATCTGCAGGAGCAGCTTCTCTCGAAACCTATTTATTTACTTAACAAATTATTTCCTATTCCGCTAGAAGTTGCAACGGATATTATCAAAGATGCACATTTGCTAGCCTACGTTCGTGACTATGATAATGCGTCTATAATCAAGGACTTACTTTTCTGCACAGAAATTCCGAAAAGAACTACAGGTGTAGATCTATTTCAAATGACTGATAATTATACAGTATAGTCTGGCCTGGATTGGAGAAACTGTGTTGTTGTTTGTACTGGTGGGGCACCGGCGATAGCAGAAGAATATGATGGTCTACAGCAGGCATGGGCAACTTTTCCTAGTTCTGGGGCCAAATAATAATAATAATGATAATAATAAATGTCTTTATTTCACAACGGTACATCAAAAACAAACATATATTTAATATAAACAAAGCCCATATACCTGTACCGTTGGAAAAGGGCGCTATTCAGACCAAGTCTGCTCTTCCATAGAAACCCAGAAAAAAGAAAGAAAGAAAAAAAATAATAATAATAAAGGGAGAAGAAAACATGTTACCTAACTCTAATGATTCGAGTTCAACAACTACCGCTGTGAAACTGTTGACGCATTAGTGTTTTGCTGTACTGTTTTTTAAAGCAGGATAGTGATAACGCCTGAGATTCAGGGGAGAAAATGTTATATACTTTTGACACTTGGTAACTAAAGCCACGTTCGAAAAGCGCCGTTTTATGCGGTGGTAGTGTAATAATCCCTTTGAATCGAATATTTAGGTTGTGAACGTCTTCTCTAAATGTAATTTTACGGTATAAATATGAAGGCTTTTTCTCAGTTATAATTTTATGAAAGAATGAAGCACTTTGCAATTTCCTCCTATTAGCCATCGAGAGCCAGCCCAATTCAGTTAATTTATACGAAACATGTTCGAATTTTCTGATACCAAATATTAGCCTCAAGCAAGAATTTTGAAGTTTTTGAATTTTTTGTGCTGTGTCATACGTAAGGGATGGACCATAGATTTGACCCCCAAATACAAAATGAGAAAGAACTAACGTTTCACACAATAAAGTTTTAATACGAATACTCAAGTATTGTCTATGCGGATAGATGAGTCGCAGACTTGAATATGCTTTTTTTAAACAATTAGATACGTGCGACTTGAATCTCAAACTGCTATCAAGGATTATTCCAAGATTGCGGGCTTCCTTTGTAACTGGGATGGTATCCCCGTCTACATCTAAGTTCACTCTGTCTTCTAAAATCACCAAATCTTTACGATTTCCAAAGAGCAATAAAACTGATTTTTTTGGGTTAAGTTTATGCCAGTGCTTCTTGGATATATCCGAAATATTAACCAAATCTTGATTTATATTCATCAAAGCACGTTGATGATCACCAACAGAAAAGGAATAATACAGTTGAGTATCGTCAGCATACAGATGCATATTACAAGTGTAAATGTGCTTGTAAAAGGTGGAGGTATATATAATATATAAAAGGGGGCCTAAAATTGAGCCCTGTGGCTCAAATAATCATTCTGTCTCCCAGTCAAGGGATGGACCAAATTATTAAATAAAATAAATTATTATTATATGAATTTTTATATTTTTTTAAACAGTGTAAAGCCGAATTTTAATGGTAAGTCTCTATATTTATAGCAAATTTATATATCTTTGAATGATATGAATATTTTTTATATAAAATTTCTTCTCTTGTAACAATTAGTTTTATGAAAAAAGGGTTAATTTGTTTTTCCGCCAAAATAATTTCCCTCCAACTTTTATTTTTATCTTAGCCCAAATTTATAAGCGATATTCTGAACTGTCAAACAAAACTGTCTTATACGCCGCAGGCACCGAACAGATCACATCACCAACGCAGGCACCGAACAGACACGTTAACGCACGGCGCTAGCCAGAGCGCTTTGCACAGGGGCTATGACGTCAGCTTAGTGCGGAATTCCGCGCGAATGCCGAACGTTAAAATGCGGCAAAGAAATTACGCTCGACCGCGTCTCCTAAGTTGTGGTAAGGAAAACTTAACAGATTCATTGTAGATAGAACACGATTCAACTATTTCAAAGTTTGAAATTAATTAGTTCGTTCACGCACGGAATCGTTTGATGTTTCGAATCTTTATATTGGTAGGGAAGTAACAGTAATTGCTCAAGCTGAACGAGTTTTAGCATCTTTGAGAACACAGCATGTTTTCTTCTCCCACGAATCCGATTAATTTCGTTAAGATCGATCAGGGCTGGATCAAATGAATATGTGGTCTACAGGCACTTGTAGGCAAAACGAATCTAAATGCCACGTGTCACCACTGCTTAATACACAGGGAATAATTCGCTTTGAAACCGATAGTTTTTCGACCAAGTATAAGTAGATAACAAATCTAAGTGAAGTTACACCTATCGATATATCGTTGAAAGAAGAGGAACAATTCATTGATTTAACATCAGTACAGAAAAGAAGAGAAAATTTTCGTCGACAACTATTGTCGAGTTTTGGATTAAATTGCAGGAGGAATTTCCAGCGTTATTCAAGAGAGCTATGTAGATTATATTGCCATTTCCTACATCTTATCTTTATGAAGTTGGTTTCTCTGCAGTAGCTTGTATAACATCGAAATACAGAAACCAACTCAAAATCGAACTTGAACTAAGGGTAGCGTTTGCTCATTTAGAACCAAACATGGACAAGTTATGCAGCTCAAAACAGGCGCATTTAGAAATAGTTGGTCAAACTTTGGGAGTGAGTTCTCCACACCAGAATAAGAAAAAGTCATATAAACCTTAGTCCGCAAATGTTTCGTTGCGGAGTTACAGTCTTCTAAGACTTGTCCGATCACTTTTATGCATTTAATCATGGTAATAGTTGGACCAATGTTTTAAAATTTGAAACTTCAGCCTAGTTTCGAAAATTCGCTTCCAAAGTTTGACCAACTATTTCAGGACCACCCTGTATATGCAATATTAAAAAAATAGTATGATATACATTAAGAATTAAGTTAATATTTTATGTATTAGTTTCAATATACTAATTTCCGTTCTACATTTTTCTGCGCCCCCCTTTGAGGACTTTTGCGCCCCACAGTTTGGGAAACTCTGAACAACTTCGCTTATATAAACATTGTTTCCTAAGCAAATAATTTAAATAACTTTTATGTAATTTTCAAACACAAGATAACTCTCTGCATTTTTTTAATCTATTATATGTGTTTTATCAATTCATTTCTCAGATGATATTCTGACGTAAAGTAACAACCAATCTATTTTCTCTTTCAGATCTTAGCTGCATTCTGTTTTTGTAAAAGACACACAGAGATTTCTTAAGGTTAAAATTATTACTCGCTTCGTATTACTACATTTTTATTTTTGTGTTTTCAAAAATGTTATTACAACAGCTATCACAAAATTAAAAATAAATTTATCTGAAATCTTGGAAACATGTTACGTTAGCTTTAATCGCGATAGAAACGTGACCTCCAAGATAGGTTTAACATCTAATTGCAATTAATACGGGAATGACGATGGAGATTCCCGGTTTTCTATATCTCCAGGGAATGTTTATAATGTACATGAAACATAAATAAATAAAATATAAAAAGTCAGGTTAGATATAATTTTTTTTGGCAACTAAACTAGTTATAATACAACTGTAAGATACATCCATTAATCTATGAATTTAAAGGTTTTTTGATCAAAACGCAGCTTGGCTGAAATATAATATTGTCTGAAAACATTTTCTACTGCCGTTTTAATACGATGTTTCAAGTTATTAACCTTCACTTTCTACATCTGTGAACGCCACGCTCACTGGTGGGTTATTTCACCCCAAGTCGTTGTGATCCACCTACCTTGAAAGACTTCGTTCACGTAATTGTGGACGTTTGGGGCGATGCCCCATCCTGCTGGAACACAACAGAATCAAAAATGCCATCATCGACTAATTGTGGCTCCGAAAACCGTTGCAACATATATAGTAGTTGTTGCCTCGAACTGTAGTTGTTGCAAATACAAAAGGTGGAGAGATTTTATTAATTGTGAATCCTAGCCACACATTGCCTTTATCTCTGTATCTCTGCCAATAAAATGTAGAATTTGCCTGTTCTTTGGCCGTATATTCTGCAAATGTGTTTGTATGACCACAAATGTGAAACGTAGCTTTGCCGCTGCATAAAATGTGATTCATTAAATTTTCGCGGTTGCAGTCTCAGTAAGATTGTAATACATTGCCTGGGTAAGCTGCAGAGTCTTCGGCCTTAAGTTTATGCAGATCTGATACATACGTTTTTTAATGTGAAACACAACATTTTCCAAACTGTGGGTTGCGGGAACACCAAGTTCCCGATTGATTCGCCGAGTTAGTGCAGAAGGGTTTCGTTCAATGGCGTCCTGAACATTTTGCACTGCGCATTGCAGATATAAATGGCTTTCCTGAACGTTCTTCATCATTAACGCTTTCTGCTCGTCAAAATTTGTTCATAAGTTATCTTGGCTCTTGCGGGCCAAGGTTTTCAAAATTTCCTTATAAACTCTTCTCTAACTTGTTAGTAAGTTAAGTTTCTCAATCGAGCACTAACTACGGCTGTTCTCTTTTCCAAAGTTAACATTTCAAATGCCTGCGACAAAACAATATAACGACCTTTTCATTAAAATGGTTGGAGATTTTATAATCACTCTGTGTATAATGACAGCAAAAGAAGTATTCAAAGTTTGAGAAATCTAAAACAGGAGATCTGATAATTCAAAATATTTTACATCGACACGCCATTATATTCCTGTGTCTGTCCTTTAGAAGCTTAGGGCCCCAACGTAAAAGACAGTGCATATAATATACGGCAAAATAAACTGGCAGCAGAGTCTTGGCATTGTTTTGATTTTAAGAAAATTATATAGAATTTTGACATTAGGGTTATGCGCATTATATGCCTAAAGTATGGTAGGTTGTAGTGAGATCAGCTCACCAAGAAATCCCTAGCTTACCTCTCGTCCACATTAAACGCCTGCCTACTACTGGGCTACTTCCCACAAACATGGAAGCATGCTCATATACTGGTATTCCCAAAACCGGGCAAAGACAAAAAGAAGATTGATAGCTACAGACCGATAAGCTTATTTACATCGCTGTCAAAGCTTTTGGAAAACATCATATACTCTCGCCTGATGAATGAACTAACTCCACTTAACATATTACCACCGTTTCAGTTCGGTTTTAGGAAAAAGTACTCAGTTTTTCACCAGCTCCAGCGCATCTCAGAGAAAATTGAAGAGGAATTCGAAAACAAAAGCTACACTGCGACGGTGTTCCTTGACGTAGCCCAGGCCTTTGACAAGGTCTGACTTGAAGGATTAAAATGTAAAATAATTAAACTCAAGATATCCAACCACCTAAAAGCAATAATCTTCTCTTTTCTTGAAAACCGAACATTTGCGATACGCATCAATTCCATCAATATCTGGAACAAAAGCCATTAAAGCAGGTGTCCCACAGGGGAGCGTGCTAGGACCGCTTCTGTTCAATTTATATACTTCAGACATTCCAACCACAAATGCAACCTTAGCTACTTTTGCAGACGATACGGCAATACTGACACAACACAGTGACCTCACCCAAGCCACACTGGAATTGCAGACAGCAGTAAATCAAATATGCAAACGGTTCAATAAATGGAATATCCAAATAAATCTCCTGAAATGCCAAGCCAAAATCTTCTCCCTCAGAAGAATTCGCAATCCACTCAGCACAGTACTAAACAATAATACCATCCACTGGAACCCCACTAAAGCAGCAGTGAAATACATGGGAGCACTACTCGACACTCGACTTATTTGGAAGCTCCATGTCAACCTAAAACTAAATCTAAGCTACGCGAGAGTAGCTCAACTGTATCCCCTCATGAATAGAAAATCGATACTAAAACCCAAGTGTGCCATTCTGATGTATAAATGCCTAATAAGACCACTAGCTCTATACGCATCACCCATCTGGAGCAATACAGCTAAATCCAATCTTGAAAAACTACAAAGACTCCAAAATAAAATAATCAGAATCGCTGTAGATGCTCCCTGGTGCGTTCACAATGTGCAACTACACTATGAACTAAGCTTACCAACAGTTCAAGACTATATTAGTGCGAGTGCTAAAAATTTCTTCAAAAATATACACGAGTGCGATGGTGCGGTACACTACAGCTTAGGTCGACAAAATCTTCACCAGAGACTGGAACGTAAACTACCACAAGACCTATATATGTCCGAAGTCGATAGTGACTAACAAATTAAACATAATGTCACACCAACGGATAGAGGGGCTATTCACCCTCATAAGCCACTAGTTTATATATACATATTGTTACTAAGAATGCCATGAATAACATTGTAATTGTTGTTGAACTGGCAAATAAATAACTTACAAAAAAAAATTTTGTAGTGAGGTAACAAACGATTTATTAACTTAAGTTTCATAAACGAAAGTTATTGTTATCATATCTTGACGCTATTTTGTCAAATTTGTGTTATCAGTTTTTGTGGTTTTTTCGATAATGTTTCCACCTTATTAAAATCTTGGGTATGTTGTCTACTAGCAAAAAAAAGAAAGTTGCAAGGTTGCCTATTAACGTAGCTACGATGACGACAGAAAGCGCGAATTGTAGCTTATTTTGGGTCACATTAGTAACCTCTTAAAAGGAGTTCCTGTAATGACTTGACAAACCAAAAATTAAATGTAACTGTTTACATCGACAAGTCATTATATTCGTTTCCCTGTCCTTCCTGGGTCTTAGGACCGTCTACCTGAACTCTGGAAAGCGAACTGCAGCCAATGTAAACAGTAATTACGTATAATATATGATATAATAAATTGGTAACGGAGTTTTAGCATCGTTCTGTTTGTAAGGAAATCTTGACATTGGGGTTGTTTGCCTTATGATCTTAAAGGATGGTAGTTTGCAATAAGATGAGAAAAATTCACTAAATTAATTTCACACATGTTTTACAATAGATTAAATTCACTGTATTTGTGCACTACTTTTAGCAATTTTTTATCACAAGTTCTTATAATTTAGTTGATAATTTGTTCACATTTTTCAGTGTTGGATATGTTGTCTATTAGTTTAAAAAACCCCAAGTGGAAAGGTTACCTATTGACGTAGATACGGTGACAATAGAAAATGCTTATTTTAAATTCGATAACTTTTTTTTTTTTT
>JABXWE010039135.1:0-11876 GCA_014611495.1 Limonius californicus
AGGTTTTTCGTCAAGATTTCTTTCTTTCTGTTACAATTTTCATATTGTCAGATTCTAAATCTTAATATAGACGGGACAATCCCTAGGCTACTGCAATTGACTTTTTAAAAAATCACTTTGTATATTTTGTACCCGACGTATCTGCTTCGACCTTCTGGCATTACAGATTATGAACCAATCAAAGACACGCAACTCCGTAGTCAATCTTGATTATTTCCGATCTAGTTATTGGTATTTCTTATTAGTAAACCCAGAGGCGTATATTTAGGGTACACTAGGTATGCATCAAATACTCGTGCTAGTCGTATAAAGAGCAATCGAAAAGTATGTCGTAACGTCCTGGCTATATAGTGTGTTTCATAAGGTTAACTGCACGCTACTCAACTGAACAAGTAAATAAGGTTAGGTTATAAAATGTCAATATCAAAACATTAAAACATAAAATTTTAATAACTTCACACAAATTGTTTTTACTGTAATACAAAATACATTTTCGCAATGATCAGAAAGTTGATGGATCTTGGCCGTATTTAACTCATGCTTGTAGACAGGATTTCCTGAAAGAACATTCAGAGCTGGTGAGCGACTACAACTTCTGTTAATGCATACAGTTATTTCGAGAAACTGACTACGTAACAAGGAAAAAAGCAGCTTCTTTTTTTCTTCTTCTTCTTGTAATAGCACAGTGGTCTGTTTATTTCAATAGATAGCTTGTATCTATTCGGGGGTGAGTATTCCTGGGATGCGGACGTCCAGCATTCTTCATTTTTTGTGTGGTCTTCCTACTGCCCGTTTTGTATTGGGGTTCTGTATCTTTCCCCATTTTGCTAACCGTTGTCCACTGTCGATGCCTTGCTGTCACTCCCTTGACGATGTCTTGTTTTACATCTCCCTCGGATTTCTTCATTCCTCACTCTGTTTCGAATAGTGAGCCTGGAAATACTTTATATTGTTCTCATCTCCGTCAATCTCATATTTTGCTTAGATCTTACTATTTCTGCAAGGGTGTCCGCCCCATAAGTCATTATAGGTCTCACATACGTTTTAAACATACTTTTCTTTCGACGTTTATATGTTTACTGCACCATACGATATTGCGAAGGTAGCCTGCAGCTTGCAGCGGCTTTGCTTGCTTGTATTCTTGTTTCTTGGTTGGTATTTCTATTACTGGATGTTTTTGCGCCTAGATATTTAAAATTTATGACTTGGGTTATTGATTTGTTGTCGATGGTCAGTTTACAATGCATTGTGTTTTTTCCATTGATATTTTCATATTGTACTGTTTGGCAGTTGTTTTGAATTTAAAAGTAATTGTTGAAGGTCATCTTCATTTTCTAATGCAATCGCTGCGTCATCAGCGTAGCGGTCAGCCTACAAAGCGGAATGAAGAAAATATTCAGAATGCTAAGCAAATTCTTACCCATGCAACTGCGACTTCCTTACGGGCTGTATCATAACAATCTGACTTTTCCTATGGCGTTTGTCAGGTCATTATAAAAAAGGATTTGCACATATTTCTTTACCGCTTACCTGCGTGTACGAGGTTCGACTGGAGTTTTACGGTAGGTTTCTGAACAGCTAACTTTTTCCAAAAAGTATTATTCACTGACGAACCGACCTCCTTCACCCGTAGTGGCAGCCCAAATTGATATAATACTCATCATTATGCAATGTAAAACCCAAGAATTGTAAGTTGATGCATATTTCTTGCAAACTAATTCCTTGCCTTAATCCCTGAAAAATGTCCCTCCACATCTAATAGAAACTCTGTGGTCCCAGCACAACGGTGCTCCAACACATTTCGCATTAGTGACTCGACAGTTCTTAAATCAAGAATTCGAGAACAGGTAAATAGGTCGCGGCGGTCCCATCAACTGCCCACCTAGATCTCCAAACTTGACAAAATTGGTTTTTTCTTAGGGGGACATGTAAAAAAATTGGTGTACCAGATCCCTGCAACTAATGTAGAAGATATGCGGCAACGCATAGTACATAGATGCTTTTGGAACAATTTCTGCTAAATCGTTGCTACTACTCGTAAATATGTCGTTTTTGAGAAGACTGAAAATGTGTGTTGAACAGAACAGAAGTCTCATTGAACATTTGTTATAAATACTCCTTCTTGGTCGTCGTCTTCTACCTTACGGTGTAGAGGTGTGGCAAATTTTTCATTATCACTTGTAATTCTTCCCGTCCTTTTTTTTTCTTTTTAATATTTGTTATTGCCAGATATTTAAAGTTCATACTTTTCATTTCCTGTACCGGTTTGTATTTTTTCCCATTTATACCTCTAACGTTCCGAGTGCCGAATTTCATAAGCCTTTTATTATTTACCATGATGTGTTCGTTTTCTTTCTTCAGTTGGGCCTTTAGTACAGTTCAATTATTTTTGCGTTTTCTGACTACGTTCTTGTTGTCATCCCATGTGTAGTCATCGCCTTTTATAGTTATCTTTCTGTATCCCACCTTTGCCATATGTCTATTTTTTGCAAGTTTCCTTATGTCTGCCTGGATTGCTAAATAAATGTTGGAATTGAAATGAAATCGTTTTTCTGTCTATGTTAATAATGAACGTTGTCACTTTGTGTCAAAATCATGGCTACTGAATTAGGTAGATATAAAGAGTTTAATAAGTCAACGATTTGTAATGAAAATATCAATTTTAACTGTAGGACAATATTCATAAAAACTGTGGAGAATTAACGTGTCAATTGAAAAATACAATAATAATATATAGAGTGTTCAAATTGAAAAAATGGAAAAATGCTCTTTGAAATGAATTAAATTTGCGCTGGTGTAACAAACACCATGTATAATAAAATTATTTTTTGGTGGTTGTGTCTTTTTAGTACATCACTTACGCCCCGAATTAAGTTGTTTGCGTCGGCCATAATTTTCACGTTTTTTAAATAAATCAAAGTTCAGGATATAGCCGGAAAGCTAATTTTGCTCTGAATTCAAAATTGTAACAATATACAGGGTGCTCTATTTAAAAATTAATACCTGGAAGACGCTACGCTGTTAGCGAGTACATTATATTTAAAAATATTTTTATAATGAGCGCATTTTGGCGGTACACACTTTAAACAAGAAAGAATTCCTAATCATTTTAATAAACGCATTATTGGATTTAGTATATACAGGGTGTCCCAAAACGTACCGGCAATATTTCAAAGATGAATTCCAGAACTAATTTAGAGTCGAAAAGTCCATATAAACATATGTCCTAAACGTAACCATTAATTAATTTTATGAAATAAATCTGTTTTTAATACATTTTTATTATTTTATTTACATGAAATGTTCAATATTATCTCCATTGTGTTCGATACACAAATCCGCACGTCGGCGCAGAAGAGATCGCTGCGTCCTTAATAAGTTTGCTGGGTTATTCCTATTTGTATCGACAGACTGTTGTATTCTTTGGCGTAATTCTTCTACCGTGTGCACTTCAGTTGCATAAACAATCTATTTCATGTGATCCCAAAGAAAAAAATCTAATGGAGTCAGGTCTGGCGAACGCGGTGGCCATACCACGAGTCCTCCTACTCCAATCCATCTTCGTGGAAAATGTGCGTTAAGCCAAGCTCTAACACGAAGACATTGATGTGCTGGTGCCCCATCGTGTTGATACCACATTGCACGTTTAATATATAATGGCACATCTTCCAGTAATAAGGGTAAAGAGTCACTAAATCTATGTTAAAACTGCGAGCGTCTTCTTAAATGGGGATTTTCTGCAGCCCATTCATGAAAATTATGATAATTATTGATACCATCTCGTGTGAAAGAAGCTTGATCGGTCCATAAAATATGCGGTAGGTTTTGATTATTTTGTACCCAATTACAAAATCTTAAACGAGCTTCAAAATCATTACCTAGAGCTTGAACTGTTTGATGATAATTTGGATGTAAGCGAGCACTTCTTATTATTCTCCAAACCTAGTTTTTACATATTCTAGTACGTAATGCAATTCTTCGCACACTTACAGTGTAATAAATCAAGAACCTGTTCATCATCGTTTATGGGTCTACGGACAACTCCTTGGCCGACTGCATGTGTTGCATTGAATGTGCCACGTTCCCTCATCTGACGATGTAAATTAAAGAAACCTGCACGCGTCGGCAGTCTTCTATTGAGATATCTTCTACGATATGCTTGTTGTGCTGCTAAAGCATTTCCATCACACAGACCGTAAACATAATAAATCTGCATATTCTTCGTTTGAAAATAACATTGGCATTGTGAATCACTTGTGAATTACGATGGGAATAAGGATACAAAGAAGAAGCCAATAACTTCAGTATCACAGTAATAAACTGAGATGTTACGAACAATAATTTGTTAAAAACGATGTTCAATGAACATGGCAACTAGACCAGTATTTCAGAAATTCGTTGAACTAAAATTTTAGCCACATAAATTATGAAATAAACAATAACTCGTTAATGGTTACGTTTAGGACATATGTAAATATAGACTTTTCGACTCTAAATAAGTTCTGGAATGCATCCTTGAAACAGTTCCGGTACCATTCGGGATACACTGTGTATGTAAGCGAGTCTTATACAGCTTAATGCCGTCTCTCTCATCTCAAATACCAATAATATTTATCTTGCCAGTCTTCCTCATGTAAATCTTGACTCCAACTCCAAGGTGTTTGTGGCCATCTATGGGGTGTCATCCTTCTCATGAGTCCATACCTTGACCACAATAAGGAGTTTAATTTCTGTGTTGCTTGTTTTAGCCTGAGTAATTCTATGTCTAATTTCACGTCGACTGTTACCTTCTTCTGATAGTATTGTGCCTAAGGTTTTATATGCAGTCTTTTATTACATTTCCGTTTATCTGCATGTCCTGAGCTCCTCCATTTACGACCATGTATTTAGTCTTGTCACAGTTAATTTTTAGTCCCCACTTCTCATAAGTTTCGTGCAGTTTTCTGGACATGTAATTTACATCGTTTTCGTCTGGTGCAAGTACTACCTGATCGGCAGCAAAAAGTAGTGAATGTAAGTAATTTCCATGGATATTTATTCCCATTCTGCTACATTTCATCTGACATTCTTTCAATACCTCATTTATATATACTTTAAATAATGTTGGAAATAAGGAGCAGCCTTGTCTTAATCCTTTAGTGACCCTAAACGGTCTCGATATTTCATGTCCAACTTTAATCACGCTTTTCTCATCGGTACAAATTTCTGTAATCGCGTCTATATACATATATAGATTAGTCTTATTTAATACCTCCAGTAACTTTGTGATCGGTTCCGTGTCATAGTCTTTTTCCAAGTCTACAAAAACAATATGTGTTTCCCTAACCCCTGCCACTCCGTTTTGAACTAATTGACTTAAAGTGAAGTTATTATCTGTGCAAGATCAGCCAGCTACAAAACCATATTGCTCTTCTCCAATTCCTATTATCTTTTCAACTCTTACACATACACCCGGGATTTATTGGAGGTAATGGGTCTCGTTTGGACTTGCATCACGTTTCTCCCGGTCCCTTCAACTACATTCGTTCTCTCCAATATCACTATTTATGTTAATTGTATGTAGCATGTTGTGTGTGACCTTATTACTTCTCCTGGTCAGCCAGTGGTTAGGAGAAGCGCCGTTAATTGTAACCCAACGTCGAATGGTTACCGAGCTCGACACTGACCTTAGCAATTACAGAAAAATGTCTGCCTATCCCAAGGTTGGAACCGACGACTTTGCGAGCCTAGCCCTCTTACCTCTGGACTTGCTTGCTACTCATTGTACTAAAAATAATTTTTATTTAAATATTTATACCTTTGGTCGTTTTTCCACCAAATAGCAAGAGAGTTTTGTTGTCAAAAATAGAAAAGTTACAGAAGTTTATAAATTCTGTGAGGTACTATCGGGAGCAGGAAAAACTGGTAGACGCTCGTTTTTAATTGAGAAATTACACATTTTGTTACTAATTATTTTTTACGTGACATTTCAATTTTTATGACAGTGTCAATTAAAAATTGAAATGCCGTGGTTAGATAATTATCACAAATACGCCGAAATAAAGGCTCCGCTGTTCCTAGATGATCAAATGCTGAGGCCAACTGCTGTTACGGCTACGCATTCTCCTGCATCCTGTTGGACAGCATTGCGCAGAATTAAAGAGAGCAACTACATTTTGCTTACTAAAACGAACAAAAATCAACAATTAGAATTTGTGGAGAGATGATAAAAAATTGCAATCCTATCGTGATGGTCGTCTCAGAGTTTACAGACGCAGAGAAACCCGATACAATGAAGAATATGTGAAGATCGTTCTGTAAACGTCTGGGGATGCACTGGTTTAAAAGGTCCAGGCCCCTGCATATTTATAAAAGAGAGACTTACCGCCAAAATGGACAGAATGATATTGCAAGAACATATGCTGCCGTCAGTTTGTCACGAGTTTTCGCATTCTTCAAATAAAAATTTATTATTTGTAGGATTTTGATTTTGATTTGTTGTCCATCGTGCTCCCATTGTCAACGAGTGGTTAGAAGACAATCATATCCGGGTACTATAGATTGGTTATCCAAAAGCCCAGATTTAAGTCTAATGGAGAACGTCTAGGGCACGATGATCAAATTGTTCTACATACAAAATTTCGCTCTTGCACAGACAACGAACTCGGACAAAAAATTACAGAAGCCTAGAGTTACAAACTCCGGTGTACACAAGGCAGATAATCTTTTCAATGCTCCAACAACTACAAAAAATAATGGACTGTGGTGCAGTAATAAAATATTAAAATTATTAGTTATTTATAATGTTTTTATTAATATATTGTTCATTTAATCAACTTGTTTTAAAAAATGTCTAATATTTGATCATATAAACTGCTTAAGTACATCAGTAAAAATAAAATCCGGCAAGAAAACTGATTCTTAGAACTAAAATATGACCCAAAAAGAACGTTCAAGAACGTGTGCCAGGTTTTTCTGCTTCCGATGGTACCTAGATGAATAATAAATAGAATTATTGTATTTCATAATCACGTAAAATACAAGTGCTATTTTACCTACAGCAATTTATCAGGATTTAAATGTTAATTGATTGTCTAAACAATACATACTTTAGTGTTTAAGGTGTACAATTATTTTTTGCATAAATAATTACGCCATAAACCGATTAATTTGTGGGGCACATTCCATGTGATTATTTTAAACCATAAAATGAAATTAATTTTATTACACTTTACAATAGTTTTAAATTTTATGTAACTGTTAAACTATATCGTAACTGGATAGCAACTAAAAATAAATCTGCGCGTTCCCTCACCGAATATTAAGTGAAATTGGGACGCGCTGCTAGTGTACAACGATTTGATAGTAATAAACACACTTTGCAGGATTCAAGACGTTCGTGAATACCATTTCTTCTTTGAAAGTAAACGTCTCTATTATACTGTGGTTGTTGTGTGCAGTGATGTTCTAAAAATAATAGTTTTAAATAATAAAGTAAGCTGATTGTTTATTTTTCTTCGAATAGAAATGTTTCCTTAAAAATTTAAATTTGAATTAAAAAAAATTCTTAGTTGGATACGCCATAAAAATGTCGGAATTTTCAAGACTAATCTTAAAATCCGGAAACATTCGGAAAAATTTGCTAACTAAAATAAAACGTCAGCGGTCGCATGCTGTTATTGCAAATCCCGAAGCAGTATGCCCTTACGATCACACCTTTGAGGAAGCAAAACCATATTCGGAAGTTCCTGGTCCAAAACCAACACCTATTTTCGGCAACACTTGGAGGCTTTTGCCTATTGTTGGCCAGTATGAAATATCGGACGTGGCAAAACTTTCGGGGCTGTTTTACAAAGAATACGGAAAAATTGTGAAATTATCTGGGCTAATGGGACGACCCGACTTGCTTTTCGTCTACGATCCAGATGAAATTGAAAAGGTTTACAGAGAGGAAGGGCCAACTCCATATAGACCTTCTATGCCCTGTTTGGTTAAATATAAAAGTGTTGTTAGAAATGATTTTTTTGGAGATTTACCAGGAGTTGTTGGAGTGTAAGAACTTGACTCTAAATTATAATTTTTTCGAACCACTTAATGTTTTAGCCACGGAGAACCTTGGAGACACTTTAGAACAAAAGTCCAAAAACCCGTGTTGCAATTGCAAACTGTGCGAAAGTATATTCAACCAATAGAAGACGTCACGAATTATTTTATAAGAAGGTACTTCTGTGATCTTAACCTCGATTCTTGACAATGTAGTAATTATTGCTTTTAGGATGTTGGAAATGAAGGACCAAAATGATGAAATGCCAGCTGATTTCGACAATGAAATTCATAAGTGGGCCTTGGAATGTAAATTAATAACCTCGACACCTTCAAAACTTAATGTATTATTTTATAGGTATTGGTCGTGTCGCCCTTGACGCGCGTTTAGGATGTTTAGACCCGAATTTATCTCCAAATTCAGAACCCCAAAAAATTATCGACGCTGCTAAATATGCTCTACGAAACGTAGCAATTTTGGAATTGCGGTTTCCATTTTGGCGTTATTTTCCTACTACAATTTGGAAGAACTACGTAAACAATATGAACTATTTTGTCGAGTACATCCTTTTATTGTTGTAAGGTTTTCTCAAATTAATCCCAATTTTTTAGGATATGTACAAAATATATTGACGAAGCGTTGACCCGTTTGAAAACAAAAACAAGCGAAAATGGGAACGATTTATCGTTAATCGAAAGAATTTTAGCCAAAGAACCAAATCCAAAAACTGCCAGTATTTTAGCACTTGATTTAATATTAGTGGGCATAGACACTGTAAGTATGTCCGCGTAATGTTTAAAAAATTAGAATAAATATTTTCAGATTTCTATGGCCGTTTGCTCAATTTTATATCAATTAGCAACGCGGCCTGAACAGCAAGAAAAATTATACCAAGAGTTAAAACGAGTTATGCCTGACCCCAATGTTCCTCTAACTGTAAAATCACTGGATGAAATGGTCTTCTTGAAAGCATTCGTGAAGGAAGTTTTCCGGTAGTGCACTTTCATATCCGCACTTATTGTTTTTATAATAACTCAAATTGCAGAGTTTATTCCACGGTAATTGGCAATGGAAGAACGCTACAAAAGGATACCATTATTAAAGGCTACAAGATACCCAAAGGGGTAACACGAGTATATTCTAATAAAACATTTTACAAATTTATTTCCGCAGGTGCAAGTCGTATTCCCTACCCTAATAACGGGAAGTATGGAAGAATATGTAAGCAACCCTAACGAATTTATGCCAGAAAGGTGGATGTCCAAAAGTGGGGAATATAAAATTCACCCCTTCGCATCCTTACCATACGGTTATGGTGCGCGGATGTGCCTTGGAAGACGTTTTGCTGACCTTGAAATGCAAATACTGTTAGCTAAAGTATTTAATACAGGAACTCAACCTGAATGAAAACCTTTTAACGGTAACTTTCTTTTAGCTGATACGCTCGTACAAGTTGGAATACTTTCATCGGCCTTTGGAATATAAAGTAACTTTCATGTATGCGCCTGAAGGTGAGCTCAAATTCAAGGTCACTAAAAGGGAACATGAGTGATTCGCAAAACTTGAAGACTTGTATGCGTGGTCGTTATTTAATTGGTACAGGTTTAAAATAAGGGTAAAATATGTATATAGTGTGTTGAAATAAAATCTTTTTTCTTAGGCGAATAAATTAACTATTAACCATCTAATTGTGCATTTTAATTGAAAATGTTAATTGTTTCTTGCATAACTTCGTTAAAATTTATTTTAATTGATCATTCAGAACAATATTAATATCTAAACCTGTTGAAATATAAATATTGTTTTATTTAATTTAGTTTTATGGATTTATTTGAATTATTACATTCACTAATTAGAAAGTCAAACAGGTGTGATCAGGCACACACGTAAGCAAATGATTTCGTTTTCGCAACTTGAATTATAACCATCGCGTTGTTTATTCATCCGGTAATCATAAAATTCGTTAATGGTTGTACAGGGTGGTCCAGAGCCTTAATGCTAATAGTATTTAAATACATAATTTAGTAAGCGGAGTTATATATAAACAAAAGTTTAACATTTTAAAAATAATCTTGATTCTACGTAAAATATGTCAGACTAAACTTACATATTTTTTAATTAAAATATGGAGGGTTTCTGCGCTATTCTGTTTAGGCGAATATTAAAAAAAATTGTTGCATGGTATTCTTGTAATGCAATAAGATAATTAGGTCTAATACACTAAAAAATATTACTTCAAAACCGCGTGGTCACTTAAAACATAACGTAGCGTATTATACGAGGGTGGTTCATTGTTTGTTGTCCCTGATGTAGAAGCATATGACTTAGACATTTGGTTGAACAAAAGGTTAACACATTTAGTACAGACAACGATGATGCAGAGCTTGAATGCCTTTAGAAAAAATCTCTTTGTCTTGCACTGCAACCCACTCATTCGAAGCAGCCATCACCTCTTCATCGTCCGAAAAATGAGTTCCCCGTAGGTGTTCTTTTAATTTGGGGAACAGGTGAAAGTCACTGGGAGCCAGATCTGGCGAATATGGGAATTGTTCTAAAATTTCAAATCTATCATTGTGAATAGCAGCCATAGAAACACAGCTCTTGTGAGCGGGAACGTTGTCTTGGTGGAGCAGAACGTCGCGTTTTAATTTCCTACGCCTTTTTCGTTCTATAGACTGCCGAACTTTTGGTATGAGTTCTGCATAATAATCTTTCGTTATTATGCGACCACGTGGTGAATAATCAACAAGAAGAACTCCCTTAGAATTCCAAAACACTGGTGTCATTATCTTTCCGGCCGATAAAGTCACACAGAATTTTCGTGGGAGCGGGGAACCACGCCATTCCATACTCCGTACTGCCGTTTTGACTCTGGGTCAAAGTGATGAATCCAGGTTTTATCTACAGTTACAAACATTCCAAAAATCCACCAAAATCCGTGTCCAATAATTTCAAATTGCTCGCAGCAGTGAGAAATCCGACCCGCTTCTGATCAACTAACAACATTTTCGGAATCCATTGTGCCCAGACTTTTTCAGACCCAATTCCCAATTCGTGGTGCAATATAAACTACTCAAGAATGAATAGGGATATTGCAGTGTAAGACAATTAAAGGCAACACCAATTGCATTTATAATAAAAAACTACTAAAACAATGAAAAGTAACGTCTTTTTAGAAATGAACATGAAAATTATAACAAAGGTACGTGTAAAGAAGAAATTTAACAATATTATAATGAAAATCGTTATTGCCTCGTTTCACTTAAAGTTATTAAATTCTCAAACCGCGTGGCACCGCCTCTGGCAGTAATGACTGCTCTGCACTTTGCTGGCATACTCTCAATGCTATTATCAATATGTTCTTGTGGAATTTAATGACACAGTACCGGCAGTACCTCCCTCAGTTGTTGCACAGTAGTAGGTCTTGGATTATGGTGATCCAGCTGTCTGCAAAAGGTCCTATGCATGCTCGATGGGGTTGAGGTTTGGAGATATCGGAGGAAGAACAAGATGGTTTATTTCCTCATCTCGAAGTATCTCTAAAATAACCTGAGCACGGTGCGGCCTTGCGTTGTCTTCAAGAAAAACAAAATACTCCCGTCCAACAGCGTTGCGACGCACGGTTCAGAACATGATTCATAATGTTCTCGTGTGTATAACGTTGGCCCGTGGGTGTACCTATAAAGATATGGAGGTCAGTACGCCACCCTAAAGAAATTTCAGCCCATACCGTAAGAACACCACCACCAAAGGCAACGACTAGTTGGATATACTGAGGTAAGGTACATTGTTGCATTAATTACCAGAAGTCGATCCTTACGAGGTGTTATGATGCGAAAAGATCCACTTCCAG
>JABXWE010039143.1:0-12658 GCA_014611495.1 Limonius californicus
TATTACAGAGCAATAATTAACTGTGGCATCTGTATTTCACTATAATATATTATATATATATATATATATATATATATAATTGAATAATTAAACTATATCTTATACACAAGCTTTGGTTTACAAAATAGTTACTGTAGTATTGAAATGATCGTTTACGACTAGTGTGTTTGTTCTTAATTATTGTAAATAGAAATAGCTCTACTGGAAATGGCCGTTGGCACATTCTTAGATATCGAAGGCGCTTTTGACAATACGGCCTTCAAATCAATATACACTGCCGCTACGAATCATGGAATCGAGCTATCTATCGTTTGATGGATAAGAGCAATGCTAGAAAACCGCAAAGCCTCTCACCACCGTAAGGGTGACGGTCAGGCGGGGGTGTTCGCAGGGAGGAGTACTTTCTCCTCTCTTGTGATGCCTCGTCGTGGACGGGATCCTAAGGGAACTCAACGAAGCTGGCATCTACAAGCAAGGCTATGCAGATGACCTTGCCATCCTAGCTATACGAAAATTTACAAACACACTCTGTGGGGTAACCCAGAATGCT
Organism: Limonius californicus; assembly: GCA_014611495.1. Lineage (NCBI taxonomy): Eukaryota > Metazoa > Arthropoda > Insecta > Coleoptera > Elateridae > Limonius > Limonius californicus. The sequence goes on from JABXWE010039143.1 coordinate 551, forward strand.
CTCAGAATTGTGGAAACATGGTGCAGAAGGCACAACTTGGCGGTTTACCCTACCAAAACCGAACTAGTACTCCTCACGAGGAGAAGGAGGATTGTGGGATTTCAAGAACCACAACTATTTGGCACTTCTTTGAGGGCCGCCGGGAAGGTTAAGTATCTAGGAGTAATCCTGGATGCTAAATTCACCTGGAGGGAGCACTCGAAAGACAAATACAAAGAGCAACTGCCTCCTTCTGGATGTGCAGACGCACCTTTGGGAAAACTTGGGGGCTAAAACCGAAGGTCATCATGTGGATGTACACGGCGGTAATAAGGCCCCTACTCACTTATGGGGTCTTGGTGTGGTGGCCTTCTACCACCACATTAAGCACAAGAAAACGTCTTGGTCAACTCCAACGACTAGCGTGTCTGGGAGTGACAGGAGCAATGCGAACTGCCCCCACTTCGGCTCTGCAGGCACTTCTCGGACTTGCGCCCCTTCACATAGTGATTGAGGCTGAGGCTAGGAAGGTAGCTTACAGGCTCAAGTGTGCTGGGCAGTGGTCAAATGCTGAGGTACCACTGGGGCGCATGAGGATCCTGCCGAGGTTGGTGGAGACCCATGTCATCTTCAATATGAGAAGTGACCGTATGCTCACCAGATACTTCTTACAAAATCGTCCTTCCCGCTAGGGAAGACTGGAGCACCCAAAAACCGCAACTTTCTGACTCCCAAGCGCTCTGTCTGGTTCACAGATGGTTCTAGGACCCAAGACGGTACAGGCGCAGGTGTCTATGGCGAATCACCAAGAGTAAATCTTTCGTTCTCTCTCGGCAAGTACGCCACCGTTTTCCAGGCCGAAGTTTACGCTATACTGGCCTGCACCCATGAAAACCTAGAAACAGGTTTTGCAAACAAACACATCTACATTTGCTCGGACATCCAATCAGCTCTCCAAACCCTAAAGTCTTGCAGAGTATCTTCAAAAATACAGCTAAAAATCAAAAGTTAATTTCATTTTCATATCAACATATTCATATCTAAATTAAGTTTTCACGTAACAGTGTTTCTATATTATAATAGTGGTCGATCAAAAAATAGACAAGATACCTGCCTATTCCTATGTTTAAAACAACTCTATAGACGAGAGTATGGAAAAATATAGACAAAGTGTTTGATCCACTGAACAGAAAATAACCAACGGTTTCAAGGTCGGAAGAAGATAAATGAATCACAACTATATAAAAAGCGGAAGAATTATTTTCAAATAATGGAAACGGTCCCATGCCCAAGTAACAAGGGTAAAGACCTCAACGGCAGATCTATGGCGGAAGAGGCAACCCCAACTCTGGGGGTTAATACGGAGCTAGGTATGGTGAGAGACCTAAAGATGACAGTCCCTTCACTCACCTTATCCCACAAAACGTTGGTAGCGTTTTTAGGAGACATACAACTTAATCAAAAACTCATACTAATAAACCGGACGGAAACAAAGACTGGCGATGAACAAGGACAAACATAAACAGAAAGGTATAATAGATTCAATGAAAATAATGACCTGGAACGTAAGGTGTATCAACACGAAAGAACGTCAATTAATGAACATAATAAAAAAGAAGAAAATTAACATAGCTGTACCGAGTGGAACAAAAAAGAAATTGAAAGGAACATGTGACATAGAACATATGGTGATGCTATGAAGTGGAGTACCGCAAACAAAAAGAACGAGTCGAGGAGTGGCAATGATAATTGACAGAAAGTGGAAAGATAACATGAAATCTTATGAATATATCAATGAAAGAATCCTGACAGTAAGAATGAAAATACCACGAAGACTCATTACCATAATAGACATATACGCACCCGAGGAGGGACGGAATGAGGAATCTGAAAATTTTTATGAAATATTGCAAAAAGTGTATAATAAAATAAATAAAAATGACTACATATAGTCACAACGGTGATATAAACGCGAGGGTAGGAATAACGCCAATACTACACAACGCAACATTTAATAAACTAAAAATAAATAACACATTCTAAAATCACTCATAGACTAGACGCTGACCAATGAAAAGACAAGCTCACTTATAAGAGATATAAATGTTTTCAGGAGCGCAGACATTAGCTCAGATCACTACATGTTACAAACAAAGGTAGAATTACAGGCTAGATGGAAACAAACCAAGAAACGACAAGAAAACAAAATAGAGAGAAGAATGACATACAGAGTAAATCTATTACAGGAAGATGGAATAAAAATACTATACCAGAATAGACTAAATAATCAGCTATGTAACAACCCAACATGTAAAGACATACATGTAGAACGGAATAATATAAAACAAGCTATAGAGCAAGCTTCTAACGAAGCTTTCGGAATGCGAAATAAAAACTATAGGAGTGGAAGATTAAAGATATGGAATGAAAAATTAGAAGAAGGAGTACAAGAAAAAATGCGCAATAGCACAGCGAGAAATCAGAAATGCACATAGAGCAAGTTGGGACACTTATATAAGTAATATAGAGAATGACATACATGGACGTCAAGAACGCGCATACAAGATTATGAAACATCTTAATAAAGAAGAGAAAGATACAGCGCAATTAAATATCATAAAGGAAGAACTATGGATTGAATAGTATAAACAACTCTGGTGGAAATGGAAACATAACAGAGAAAGAAGAACCAATTTATGAAAACCGATAGGTATATAGACCTAATATCGATGGGTGAATTAGAAAACGCCCTTAAAGAGCGCAGGAACAGAAAAACAACTGGAGTCGACAATATCAACATAGAACTCTTAAAATATGGAGGCTTACTACTTAAACTGAGAATGTTGCACTTTATAAACTTGAAACGGTGCAGATATACCTAAAGAATGGTATGTAAGTACTGTCAAACCGCTCTTTAAAAAGGGAGACAGGAGCAAATGCGAAAACTATAGAGGAATTAGCCTACTAACATCTGGATATAAAATATATACGCGAATAATATCGCATAGAATGAATGGCATCGTCAAAACAATGATTGCAGAACATCAAAATGGCTTCAGGAAAGGAAGATCTTGCACCGACAATGTCTTCATTTTAAAAATACTTATAGAGAAAAGAAGGGAATTCAATTTGGAAACGCGCATAGCTTTCGTAGACTATGAAAAAGCGTTCGACCGTGAAGGCAGAGAAGAGCTATGGAGTATCTTAAGACGTAGGGGAATCCCAAGACACATAGTAGAAATTATAAAGAATCTATACAGTTTGACATCAATTAAAATCGACACAGGGAATAGAATTGGCAACACGCATACAGAAAAAAATCAAGGAGTACGTCAGGGTTGCGGATTGTCTTCGACACTCTTGAATATCTACTTAGATGAGATGTTGAGTGAGTGGGAACCGCAGGTGCCAGTAGGCATTCAAATTAGCAAAGAGAAGTTTATCAACACTATTCTGTTTGCGGATGATCAAGCTATAATTGCCAAGTCAGAAGACGAACTACAACTCAGTATATACAGATTAAGCCAGACCGTCAAAGAATACAATTGTAAAATATCATCAGAAAAGTAAAAGGTAATGGCTTTTAAAGGAAAATACCCAATAAGATCCAAAATCATAATAAAAAATAAAACACTGGAACAACTATCACGCTTCAACTATCTGGGTTGCAACTTATCTTATGATCACGACAATGAAATGCAGAAAAGAAACGACAAAATTCCAGGCGATGTGTGGTACAATACGAAGTACAATAGCAAAAAAAAACTAGAACAGACACACAAAGGAAGTTCTATAAGACTATGGCAGTACCGACATTGCTGTAGGGATGTGAAAGCTGGCTCCTAACACAAAAAGACGCCAGCTATATCCAAGCATCAGAAATGAAATTCCTTAGCTCCGTCAAAGGATGCACAAGAATAGATCACTTGAGAAATGAAGACATAAGGAATGAACCAATTAGGGAACGCATACACCATTATAAAAACCAATGAGCAGAACATCTGCAAAGGATGGATAAAGAAAGGCTTCCTAAACTAACTTGGAAATACCAACCAAGCAGAAAACGAGACCAAGGAAGACCTAGGAAAAGATGGCGTATTGAGCCGAAACAGGCCGGTAGACCTATACCGTGAAGAAGAAGAAGATGATGATGATGATGAACAGTAAGTAAAGTACAATAAGAAAACCTAAACAACATAAAAGTCAAAAGTGTCAGGAACGCGTGTGGTTTTGGTTTGGAGCGCAGAATACAAACAATTTGAGGAGATGTTTAGCTTTTTTTATACAATAATAAGTTACTTTACTGTAAACTCATACAACTTTAACTTGAACTTCTAGTTCTGTTTACCTCATCTTTTTGCGTAACTATTTTTCCCGCAACTCCACTCCAAGTTACCTGTTTATTTGTGGACGTAGTGTATTAGAAATGCTTTTAAAATGCTTCGATAATCATTAAATTTAAGATTATTAAATAACTTCTAAATCACCCACGGCATAAAACCAACACTTCGTTTTCTAAAAATTCGAGATTTTGTCAAGTTTATGAGAGATGCCGGATCCGTCAATGCCAAGTACTTCTGTTTAAGACAGGTCCAATGTTGAACTGCTGTTACATTCAACAATCATTTTAAGTAAAGTACACTAAGTTAGTTTAATGGAAATATATGCAAACATTAAATCATTTTATTTCACATTAACTAGCTGCTCTGAAACTGACACGCTTTTCCGGTTGAAAGGAAAAATTTTGTTTCCATTCATTGAGTAAAAATTTGTGATTTTAATTCTCGGCAGGTTTAGTGAAGTGGAAATAACAAATTTATAAAATTCGTCATGCATATTTCCACAAGCCTCGTGATTTCGGCGAAAATTCAATGGCGAGAGGGATTTATTGTAATTTGGCCATGGCACTTCATACTTGCGTCGCTGCACAATACACGTCGATAATTTCGGCTTTTGTGGTGAAATGAAAGGATGGAGCCAGGTAATGTGGAAAGTGGGAATAAAGTTGTTGAAACATCACAAAGTTTCATATTTTCAATTTTGTTTCAAGTTTACTGTATTTTTATAACAAATACTTTATACTGTTAATTTAGAAACATTAGTTATAGAATTTGGTAACATAATCAAACGGAAGTTATTTATATTTAATTTAATGTACGAGAATTCAAAGGAACACAGTTTTTTCTACAATTTCGTAAACTACAAAAAATATCTTTTTCTTAAAAGCTGTACATAAATGAAACACATCAAGCACTTTTATGTCAATTTGCGGTCAAACATTACAGTCTCATTGCACATAGTCTTCTCTCTAGTTTCTTGCATATAACCAAAACAGCAGCAATCAACTGATTAAAAATGTTATGATGGATGTACTCACTGTGATACACTAGCTAAGTGAATAAGATTGCAACTAAATCAGCTTCCTAAAATGAATATCCAATAAAATTCTCGGAATTGACTAAAAACTGTGTAGAGTGACAATACAACTCCTAAAGTTAATATAAAGCACTACTAACAAGTACAACTATCCAGTACACAGCATTATTGAATTCACAGCTTCAATCGGCAGCATTACTCTGCGCACATCTATAATAATAAAATAGTAGCACCCAATTTTTACAACAAATTAGCAGTACACACACATTTAAGCATCATAACTGACCACACAACTGTGCTATATATTCATACAACACCATTACTGAACACACAACTTTAATATTAACATCAGAGATCACACTTTTTACAATACATTAGGAGCATGCAGACATTTAGGTATCATTAGTGAGCACACAGCTATAATAATAAAATAGGAACACCCAACTCTACTGTACTTTACGAGCACACACTCATTTAAGCATAATTACATAGCACACAGTTTTAATAATAAGATATTTAGGTATCATTAGTAATCGTACAGCTATAATAATAGAACAATATTATTCAACTCTCACAATAAATTAGATAATTAGAAGTACACAACCTCTTAGTTATACACAGTACCATTACTGAGCACATAACTCTAATAATAAAATAGAAACACAGCGTTCTTACAGTAAATTAAAAACATACAGACATTTAGATTCATTGCTAAACGCACAGCTTAATTAAAATAGGAACATAACTCTTACTATAAATGAAAAATACAGGGGCACTTGGGTATCATTGTTTAGCACAATAAATATAACAGGATCACGCAACTCTCACAATAAAGTAGAGGTACAAAGTCGTTTATGTAGAAACAGTACCATTACTAAGAACATTATGCTAATAATAATATAGAAACTCACAATTTAAACAATAAATGTATAATTCCAACTACCAGCTCCGTAACACAATTACAATATACACTGCTCAAGAATCAATTAGGCGAAGACAGAAGTTTACCTATGTTAACAGTCTACGAACAAGCTTCCAACTCGATACTTTCTGTAGCACATCTTTCCTTGTACGCTGCCTAATCACAACTAACTTTTTGGAGAAAATATCATCTTGCACAATGTGAAAGAATAATACGATTAAACTCAATTATGCAACACCAATGCCCATTTAAGGCACTGATACATACATGTATACATATTGGTGGCGGCTACTAGGAACATATGGACATGCACGGCAGTAATGCCTTTAAACTATGCCCCTTGTTTTTTTTAAATTAATAGTACAGTTACTGTCTTATTGTTAGTATGAGAGTATAATGAGCCACATGATCTGAGTGCTAAGACATGCCAGGCAAATCCGCATGACCAAAATCTCGCTCCGTATAAACAAACAATAACAACAACAACGCTACTGTCAAGTCAATTAATGATTAGGAAAATAAAGGCACCAATATTATTTATTTAACTTAGGTACTCGTAATCAATAACACTGTAATAAATGTGTTATAATTTTACAAACAATCTAACTGACTAAGAATAAACCAGAGGAGTACCAAGAAAATTAAAGTATTAAAAAGTCAGGTTCTGCCAAAACAGGGAGTGAATTAAACGGATAAATAATAAAGTTGAACAAAAACAAGTATTCAGTAACACCCAAACGAATACAATTTCAGCGTAATCCTTTATAATAAAAATTTCCTCTTTCTGCCGACAGTAGCGCAAACGATTGTAAAATCCAGTTCTCATGTTACGAAGCATTTCAGGAGTAACTGTAGCAAACGCTTCTTGTATTTTGATTTGTAGTTCGTTCAACGTCCTTGCCCTGTGTTCTATGGAACCATAAAGTAAAATATTATTTAAATATTCACGTACTGCCAATGTACTACGGGCAGGACAGCCATCCTGTTGAAACCAAATTTCGTCAAATTGGACTCCTGGTGTTTAACGCAAAGCTGGAATTACTTGGTTCTGAAGAAGGTCGAGATATTTTTGGCCATTCAGATTTCCTTCGATTAAAAAAGGGCCAATAATATTATCGCCCAGCATGCCACTCCAAACATTTAGTTTCTGTGGATATTGGGGGTACCCAATTATAATGTCTGCGTGGGTTATGTCGCGACCAGCATCGAGCAGGTGAAGGATTGTGCCTGCCATCCATTTATTGGAAAGGTTGATTCGTCCGTAAAAAGAACGTTCCTTAGAAAATTTAGGTTATTATTTGATTATGTCTTCACAAAATTGCATTTGCCTTATTTGATCGGTGGGGTAGATTTCTTGCGATTTTGACAATTTATAGGAACGACATCTGTTTTGCTTCAAAATTTTTAATACAGATGTATGGTGCAAATTAACCTGTTCAGCAATCTGTCTGGAAGACTGGCACGAATTCTCTTCTACAGCAGCACGAATTCTTAATTCGTCATGTTCCTGCTCCTCAGTTTTAGGTTGAGACGTTTTTTTGTGGTTTTTGGGAGACAAACATCCTATTTTCTCAAAATTTACTCAATTCGGTGTATTGTAGTAGTGCCTGGGATGGGACTATTTGGAAAAGCTACTGCAAATAAATCTCTTGTTTGCGTACTGTATTGCCGTTGTATACCCATTTAATAACCTGTATTTTCTCATGCACCTCATATGTATTCATTGTAACAAAAATAGATTTGACAACAAAATAAACTGACAGCGCCCTTATTTAAAAAATATATCAAGGTGCATAGTGTATACGCATGCCTGTCGTGCATGTCCCTATGTTTCTAGTAGCCACCACCAACCTGTGTATATACATTATGTAAAATTTTACCCAATATATAAACGAGGTCGGGCAAATACATAACGGGATTGATCAAATACAAAGCATGTGAGGTAGACATAGGTGAAAATACCTCTAGCGTCCTTAGAAATAATCTCCCTCGACTTCTACGCACCGTTGACATCGACGATACAAGTCGCGGAAAGCCTGCTTAAACTTGTCGTGAGGAAGTGCGTTTAGTTCGGCGGTAACATTCCGTTGAATTCCATGCTTTGTCTCTTGCTTTCTGGATCGTACTGGAAGCACCACTACTCGTCACCAGTAATAATTGAATCCAGATAATTTGGGTCACTGTTGGCTGCTGCAATGAAGTCGCGGGAGGTGTCCACTCGATGCGCTTTTTGCTCAGCGGTCAAATTGTACGGGACAAATTTGGCACAGACCTTCCTTTTCTTCAAATCCTTCTCCAAAATGGTTTTTATGATTTCACGGCTAATACTCAGCTCCTGCTCCATCATTCTCAGTGTCAGTCGTCGATCAGCCGCCACAAGTTGTCGGACTTTTTCGATCGTTACGGGGATTCTCGTTATGATAGGACGACCCGGCTTTTGATCATCGTAAAGGTCCTGCCGACCTTCACGAAATCTGGCAAGCCACTCGAAAACGCGAGTACGGGACATGGCCACATCGCCGTTTTCAACATCTCGAATGTCTTCATGGCCGTTTTCCCCAATTTGAAACAAAACTTAATGTTCGCTCTCTGCTCCATGTTTGACTTGTATCACATGTGACAGCTGCACTAACGTGTTCGTTCGCATGCCCAGCCTACCACGCAAGTTCTGTGAGGATGCCGTTTTAGCTACGTGTAGACGAAAGTTCCAGCTACAATTTGGATGTGATTTGGAAACAGTCAGTTTCTTATAGCGTCCGCAGTAGTGCCAATTATTTAAATTAAAACTTTCATTATAACTTACAATACTATGGCTATTTAGGTAAGTAGACACATTATTATCTAGAAGCTTCTTATCTCCATGAACCGGCTGTTGGATTGAAATATAAAAAACTAGAAATTATTAATTTACAAGTATTAAGGTAATTGAACAAACCTCGAAGCAGCTACATACACTTTGTTTTTAATAATACTGCACTAATGATGTTATAATATATTAGGTTATTTATAATAAAAAGCTATAATTACGAAGATCACATGAAAAGCTGCCGAAATTAAGTAAAATATGATCTCATTCTGTTGACAAATGTAATTGTGAATTTATTCACAAATGGAAAAAATTGAATATAGACCGTAAATAAGTTATTTTATTAAAAAATGCGGTAGGCGTCAGCAATTAATGTGCATTTAATTTATTAGATCAGGAAATGGATACGAAAACGATACACGCGAGATGGATGCCGCTAACAATTCAACAAAAAAAAAAGAAATTTGAACGTAAACTTTTCAAGAGTGTTTCAGTTGTTTTAGGAATAATACAAGTAGTTTGTACGCCGATTTATAACCAACACAATAAAACAACAATTCAGACATCAGAAACGTCGGAATTCTTGGCAACCGAAGAAAACAAAGTAATTTTCCATCGAGATAGTTAGTGTACTTGCCCACATAAATGTTGTTTGCATTGCAAAACTCGGCTGTCCACCGCGTCCATCTGATTTAGCGCTGTCTAACTTGTATATACTTCCGCAGTTTAAAACGGTTTCTAATGAAAAGGAGTTCTATCAAATGAAGACATTAAAGATGCAGTTGAATAATACTGTTCGGGTTTTGACGAATCAGAATGTTTTGATGGTATAATGGCTTTGAAACATCGTTGGCTGTTAACTGAGAGTAAATCAGATAGTAAAGATTATTTCAAAATCGGATAAACCAATATGCTGTTTTATTCCGAGAACATTTCAAATGAACTTTGACTAAATGTTAATAAATATACATAAAAATAATATTTTTAGGAGAAGAATATATAATCAGTTCTGCTTTAGTAATTAGTATAGGAATAAACGTGCAATGTCGGCGTCTATTCTTTTGTTTTCCAATTTCGAGTTAAACATAAGCATTCTAGGATGAGTAATATTTTTTTTTTTATTGGTACCCCATTTTGCTTATTTAAAGTACGCCTCAGCGTGTTTAAATCCAAGTTTTAAAAACGCGCGTGTTTTAAAGTTACCATGGCAACATCAACAACCCGAGAAACTGCTCAGACATTTTCTGAAGGTAAGCAAGCACAACTCGTTCATCTGTATCTGTTACCTTTTGCTCTTCCATCCATTTGATGAACTTGTCGTATTCTTTTTTATTTTAAAGCAATATACAACCAGTAACAACTGTAGTGACAGCAATTAATCCTATGTGACAGATTGCAAATTAATTTTTGTTTTTCTCATTTCCATGACAACGAAAGGTATCTGATGTCACATTACGAATTCAACCATTTTACATTCTTAGTTCTTATTTCCATTTTTTGTAGTAATAATACCAGTATTTATGTTTTCAAAGTGTACCAATAAAAAAAAATAGCGTAAAGTATTCGTGGATAACTGGTCTTTAAAACACTTGCTCTATTTCGAGCACTCCGGCTGCGCCGTCGTGCTCGAAAAATCGCGCGTGTTTTAAAGACCTTAATATCCACTTATACTTTAATATACTATTTCCTGATCAAGCGTGCCGTACAATGACGGTTTATTATATAAAATAGCCCGCTGTGTCCCGAGGTGCTCGTTACGGTCAGACACTACTTTATGAAGACATTAAAAATCTCCTGCAGGTAAACTTGGTTTTACGAACTCATTAACGTTCACGCCAGAGGTTTCAACAAAGCTAGTTCTGGGTTATTGTTCATTCTGTCACAAGTAATGACTTATTAAGCAATAAACGCCGTGAATAATTAAGAATTGATTTTATATTTATGCCTTGGTAAAGAATTCGAGATGCATTTTCGGCTAAAACAGAATAACGCTTAATTAACTTGTTTTTGTAATTTATCACAATTAACAACAGACACGAACAATTCGAAAGCGAATTCAATAACTTGTGGTAGTAAATACAATCCCATTATTTTAGCCATATTAAATTCCAAAGGGTTGATGTGTGTGCGTGTGTGTTACTGACAATTTCATTCGGACCTTCAACAAACGAGAAACATTATAAATTGAATTTAAAACAAACAGCCGATTTGTATTGCATTGTTTCCATTGAAATTCCACTCCCAGTATTTTTATGTATTTATGTTTGGCTAATATTGTATTTGGTGAATTTTGGAGCAAACTCAGCATTTTAACCTCTGCTGTTGAAAGGCAAACATTGCGAAAAGTTATGAATTAAAAATTGAATGTCTGTAACACAAACCAAAATTCAGGGTTTACCTAATCAGCGTAACAGTTACATGAATCCTCTCCTGAATAATCCTTCAAATACTGGTGTTAGCTGTTGTAAAAATGTGATATTTCCAACAATAAAAACTGAATCATTAAAATTTGTTTGAAATTCAAAAGAACATCTATGTTACGAGGGGGTATTGATATCTAGTTAGCCTGGAAAGTTTTCTAGTAAAGAAAAGTGAATGTGGTTGCTACTATTACACTACTACACTATGATGTTTTATAAATAAGTTGTCAAAGTTTGACATCCATAAGTTGAACAGTGATCAAACTGTGAAATTTAGAAAACAGCATGTCTGTGAAAATGATGAAATTTGAAAAAATCGAGTTTCGGTTAGTTATTAAGTATTTATTTTTGAAACGGTCATCGGACAAAGAAATTTTTGCTGATATGATACAAACCTTAGGTGATCAGTGTCCTGCCTACGCCACTATTAAAAACTGGGTTGCGGAATATAAAAGAGGAAGATCAGGTGTGAAAGATGAGCACCGCCCTGGAAGACCAATTTCTATGACCACTCCAGAAAACATTGATTCTGTCCATGATATGATTTTCGAAAATCGACGTATTGGGATTAAGAATATTGCAGAAGCATTGCACATTTCCTATGC
>JABXWE010039145.1:0-19494 GCA_014611495.1 Limonius californicus
TCAAATTTTCCTACATAAAAATAAAAAGATATTGTTTGATTTGCATAAGCATTCCACAAACTAATTGTAATTCTGTTAAAAATTCAGGGTTGTCGAATTAAACCAATTATAAAAATTTAAAAAATTGCAGAGAAACATCTACATAAATAATTACGTGCTATGAATTCCCTAAATATACTCCTCAGTTCTTATAATATATTTCAATACAGAGCGATAGCGATGAGCTTTTGTATATTTTTACATTTACCTTCTTAAAAATAAAAAATATTGATTGATTTGCGTACGTTAGTAATCCGCAATTTGTAATTCTGTTAAAAATGCAACGTCCCTGATTTAAACCAATTATAGAAATTCAAAAAAATTTCAAATTTTCCTTTATAAAAACAAAAAGATATTGATTGATTTACATAAGCAATCCACAAATTAATTGTAATTCTATTAAAAATACAGGGTTGTCGAATTAAGCCAATTATAAAAGTTTAAGAAATTGCAGAAAAAATGTACATAAATAATTACGTGCTATTATTCCCCAAATATACTCTTCTTCTCTTCTAATATATTTCAATACAGAGCGATAGCGATGAGCTTTTGTATATTTTGACATTTACCTTCTTAAAAATAAAAAAATATTGATTGATTTGCGTACGTTAGTAATCCGCAATTTGTAATTCTGTTAAAAATGCAAGGTCCCTGATTTAAACCAATTATAGAAATTCAAACAAATTTCAAATTATCCTTTATAAAAACAAACGATATTGATTGATTTACATAAGCAATCCACAAATTAATTGTAATTCTGTTAAAAATACAGGGTTGTCGAATTAAACTAATTATAAAAGTTTAAGAAATTGCAGAAAAACATTTACATAATAATTACGTGCTATGAATTCCCTAAATATACTCCTCAGCTCTTATAATATATTTCAATACAGAGCGATAGCGATGAGCCTTTGCACATTTTTACATTTGCCTTTACAAATAAAAAATATTGATTGATTTGCATACGTTAGTAATCTGCAATTTAATTGTAATTGTATTAAAAACGCAAGCTTGCTGATGTAAATCAGTTATAAAAAATTTAAACATTGCACGAGAAAATGCAAGTATGTACATAATTTCGTCGTCATTTATTTATATAATAATTCTTATCTCATGTAATACATTTCAATGGAGAGTGATAGCGTAAATGATTGCGCATTTTCAGATTTTCCTCCATAAAAATAAAAAATATTGATTGATTTGCGTGCGCTAGCAATCTGCAAATTAATTTTAATTCTGTTAAAAATGCAAGATTGCCAATTTTGACTAATTGTACAAATTTAATAAAATATCACAGCAACTGCAACTATATAATTTCAGACTATTAATTATTTGTCTAAAATTACTCGTTTTCTCCTCTTCTTTCTTTATTAAATATAAAAGGATAACGCTAAGGGTTTGCGCATTTTCAAATTTATATCCGTATACATAAAAAGTATTGATTAATTTGCTTAATTAGCAAGCCGTATTTTAATTGTATCGAGATTGTTTATTTAGTCCAATTACAAACATTTTAAAAATTGTAGAATCAAATGCATATTCAAAATAATGGGAATTTACAAACTTAAAAAATAATTTCCCGATATCTTAGACAATAATAATTTAACTGTTTATCTAGTTTAGTAAATAAAAATATTTTTATTGGAATAATTTCGAACTGAATTAAATTATTGGTTAAAAATTCTCCTAATTTCCTGAAATATATTTAAATAGAAAGGGTTAACGATTAAGGTTTGCACATTTTCAAATTTTCTTCCATAAAAATAAAAAAATGTTGATTGATTTGCGTAATAGAGCAATCTACAAATTAATTGCAATTCTGTTAAAAATGCTAGATTGCTAATTTTAACAAATTTTAAGAATCTTAAAAATTAAAAAAAAAATGGTTATTAACTATTTATATAAAATATTCCCCATCTCTTCCAATATATTTTAACGGCGAGTGATAACGATAAGGGTTTGCACATTTTTAGATGTTGCTCCATAAATATAAAAATCTTCATTGATTTGCATAAGTGAGCAATCGGCAATTTAACTGTAATTCTGCTAAAGATGCACGATTGCCATTTTAAACCAATTAGAAAATTTTTTTAAATTGCATCAGCAATTTTTAGTAAGTAGTAAGGGCTATTAATAATTCCCTAAAAATACTCCGCATTTCTTCTAATATATTTCAATTTTGAGCGATAACAATATGGGTTTGCACTTTGTCAAATTTTCGAAATGAAGCAATCCGCGGTTTATTTGTAATTCTGTTAAAAATGCAAGGTTTCTAATTTAAGTCAATTAAAAAATTTAACATTGCAGGAGAAAAAGTATATAATTTCATGCTATCATTTATTTCTCTAAAAATACCTATCTCGTCTAATACAATTCAATTAATGAATGAGAGCAATAACGTTAATGTTTTGCGCGTTTTCAGATTTTCCTTCATAAAAATAAAAAATATTGATTGATTTGCGTACTTTAGCAATCTGCAAATTAATTGTAATTCTGTTAAAAATGCAAGATTGCCAATGCCACAGCAACTACAACTAGATAATTTAAGACTATGAATTATTCCCTAAACATCCCATCTCTTCCAATATATTTCCATGTATATGGATAACGATAAGCATTTGCGAATTTTCGAAATTTTCTCCACAGAAATTAGAATACCGCATACGCTCGATAACGTAAACACCCGATTATGGAAACATCGCGCTAATGTAAACACAAAATTCTTACTATAGGATCAAATGAAACGCCCGATAACGTAAACAACCTGTACAACTCGATAACGTAAACACTTTTAATTGTTTTTTATAATGTACATACCACGTGACTCTCAGCAAATTATTTGTAGGATCAGCGCTGATTTCATTTTAGTCGTTGTTACACTTAAGTCAGGAATATTGCATGCATTTATGCATTGCGACTATGGCATCCACATCCAATAAAAGAAAGCGTTGAAGATGGAGTGACAAAGTGAAAATCACAGACGAGGTTGCACTAGGTGCGGGAGTGACACAATTAGCAAAAAAATATTAATTGTGCTATTAAACGTTTCTTTTAATAATCTGCTGATTAATAAAATCACGCTCGCTAATGTAAACATTTCGATAATGTGAACACACTCAGGTCTGAATTAGTTTACGTTATCGAGCGTCTGCTGAATATTGATTGATTTTCAAATTGACCAATCCGCAAATTAATTGTAATTCTATTAAAAGTGCAAGGTTGCCAATTATAAACATTTAAAAAATTGGGGAGCAAATGCAAGTATGTAATTTCGTGCTATCGTTAATTCTCTAAAAATACTACTACTTCAAAATATTTCAATGCAGAGCGCTAACGAAAGAGTTTGCACATTTTTACATTTGCTGTCTTAAAAATGAAAAGTATTGGTTGATTTGTGTAATTAAACAATTCGCAATTTAGTTGCGAGGTTGCCGATTTAGCCAAAATCAACAATTTTAAAAATTTGATAAGTTCATACATGTGCAGTTGGTTAATTTCCGAAAAACAATCTGAAAACATAGGTATAATAAAGTTCTCCAGTAAATATATTTATTTATTTTAGAAAGTATAAGCCGTGTTAGTAGTCCTACTGAAGATGGCAACTTAATTACTGAAATACGTTTTCGGGTGCTTTTCCATAATTTTATACTTGTTGACCACCATTATGTGTATCAAATGTGTTCGGTAATGGTTGATAACTAGAAGTTTTTATTGAAACGCCTATCTGTTCACGTTTAAATAAGATTAATGCTGAAAGCGTAGTAATTATTTTTAAGTTGCTATTAAATAGCAGAGTTTAGAAGCAAATAAAAGCGGTAATTCTCACGTTATACTTGTTAATCTTAGTCCGACTTGTAAACAGGTCTGAATCATATTTTATTTCGATAACTGCTATAAAAGGGAGTTTCATTATGTATGCATGTACAGGGTGGTCCGAAGTTTACCAAAAAAATTCAAAGGATTGATGGAACACCTTAAAATATTGAGAGTTTATCAAGAAAACGTTGCAATGTTCTTGCGAATTAAATGTGAACGTCAGTTAGTAATACTAGATTTAGTTGCTCCCTGATAGCAAACGGCTATAGTATCAGAGTTACAAGTATGGCAACCTAGCAGTAATGGATTTTGATGACGTTTTAAATATTTGAAATTCAGCGTTATAACGAAGTGTTGGTTGAATTTGAGTCGGCATGAATGAAAATACATAGTTAAAATTTTGTTAATAATATCGGGGGTCGGAATGTCAATTGAACTTAAATAGTATAGTATAGCATTCATTGTAGGTGTCTAACAGCACGTATTTTCCGTTCTATTTTTAATAACTCGAATTTTCGATAACTCAATTTATTTTTGACATTCCCTCAATTTTGATTTATCGTTTAAAATGGCCATGAAGTGCTGTTTATTTTTGATTACTAATATGTACTACATGATCACCGTCATCTACCTCTTCTTGAGGTATGGTGTATGGGCCTGTATTGTGTTTTTCAACTTTGTTTTTCATCTATGGTTTGTTTGCTACAGCACACGTCCCTAGTAGTAAGACTAAAAAACAAGAATGATCGATTATTAAAACCGATATTAAGGTATGTAAAATAAACGTTTTGATATTTTTGTTTCCTGACAATTAAGCGCATCCTAAACAATTATGTGTAATGTCTTACAAACTATTATGTTAGTTTCCCTACCCCTTCTAGGTCTTAGGGTTGCCCATCTGAACGCTGGATAGCAGTGCAGCCAATTAAAAGACAGTACGTATAATATACGGCAAAATACATTGGTAACAGAACCTTGTCGTTCTGATTCTAGGAAAATTAGATAAATGTTAGCACTAGGGTTGTGTGCATAATGTTCTTAGAGGGTGGTAGTTTATAATAGGGTGGAAAATGGCAATTAATTCTGGCCAAAACGTCATAAATGTATGTTGATTTTACCGTATGTTTGCATTATTTATATCATACGATTTTATTATTTTCTCTGCATGTTTTCACGTTATCTTGGATATATTATCTACTAGTTATTGAAAACCGCACTAGAAAAGTCGTAGCTACGATAAAAATAGAAAATATTATTTTGAACCACATTATGAAATTCATTTGTGGTGGTTGTAGCATCTCCGTAATATGCAAATATTGATGTTCATAATGCTAAAATTTGTAAATTTTCATGTGTTTTAAACCCCGATATACTTCAGGGCAATCTTGAACTGGTTGCTTAAAATTCAAATTTTTCTAAAAGCGACAAATTCCGGGAAACTAAATTCCCCTACCATAAGGAGAAATTTACAATAATAATATTTGCAGCGTACTTTCACCTCCATACGATTCCAGAAGTAAAATGCTGTTATATAATTGTTATAAATGCAATCGAAAAAGTTGCGGTGCAGCGTACTCTATTATGGGTTTTTCTTGGCATTCTTGAGTGTTTGTGGCTAACCACCTGAGGCCGAACCACAGCCGAGTACTTCACGGTTCCGTGCCCATCAATGCCATTAGATATGATATACCCACCTTTCTTCCACCTTGGTGTGTTTCGTGAAAAATATAGGTAGCAGACGTGGATTTGTTTGCTTGTTGCTGGGTGATCGTAATTTTTAAACTAGAACGAATTTTAACATTTCTTACAGACAACAATTATGCCCAATCATTTTATATGTGAAATATTGATTTTTTAATAATTAAATATATTTGCGAATACATACTTTTCTATTCACCAATGGTAGTGTTAAATACCAGAATTTATTGTAGAAGTACCCTTTAATTTATTCTTACTATTTTTGTTACTGTAAAAGCTAACGATATGGTTAATCCTAGGTTTAACGCATAGCCTAGGATTTACCAAAAAGGAAAGGAAAATGTCCAAAACTGTACTACAATTAGATACAATTCGGACATGGTAAATCCTAGGTTTTAAAAACAACTGTTAGTAAACGTCAGTGTTGAAACCACCGTGATTAGCAAGTTCATATAATTTATTATGAAATATGGGATTTTTATTACACAATTAAATGGTACAAAGTAGTTCAAAATAAAAAAAAAACAAACAAAAAACATATTCTATATGTACAATTACAATAAAAATACAAAGATATTTACCAGCAGTAGTTTGTATTTCCTAGGATTTACAGTGTTCGAATGGAAAAAATTCCAAATTGTATCTAATTGAATAACGTTTTTCGACATTTACCTCTCAAATTTGGTAAATCCTAGGCATCCTACGCATTAAAACTAGGATTAACCATATTTTTAGCTTTTACAGTAACAAATATAGTAAGAATAAATTATCATTTTGTGTATTTACCGCTCGATTTTTATAAATCCCAGGATGTACACATTAAACCTAGGATTATCGATATTTCGAACATTTACACTTACATATTCGTTCATTCATAATCAATCCGTCTCCATCTGGTGTAGAGGTTATGATTATTCTAATAAAGTACCCTTTAATTTATTCTTACTATTTTTGTTACTGTAAAAGCTAACCATAGGGTTAATCCTAGGTTTAACACATACATCCTAGGGTTTACCAAAATCAAGAGGAAAATATCCAAAATGTTATTCAATATGATGTAATTTCGATCTTTTACAATTCGCACATGGTTTTAAAAACTATTGTAGGTAAATGTCAGTTGCGAATCTACCGTAATTAGCAAGTTCAAATCATTCGATTATGGAATATTTATTACCACAGTTAAAATGGTACGAAGTAGTTCAACATACACAAAATAACAAAAACAAACATGTTGTGTATGTGCAATTACAACATAAAATACAAAGATATTAACCAGCAGTAGTTTGTGTTTCCTAGGATTTACAGTGTTCGAATGGTAAAAGTTCAAAATTACATCTAATTGAATATCATTTTTCGGTATTTACCTATCGAGTTTGATAAATGCTAAGATATAAACATTAAACCTTTTTTTTTCTCATTCATTCATACTACCCCCCCCCCCCTGGGAACCGCTTTCGTATTACTTCAGGGAGGTGCGGGCGTCCATTACACACTAAACATTCATCCAACATGCACCCTAAATTTAACTAAGCGAAACGCGGTCGCCCCAGCTGAGATACGAACGCCCCAGCGGACATTTCGCTGTGGCCTCGAGTGGCAACGCGTTGCCGCACTAGACCACCGAGGCCCCAATAAACATTAAACCTAGGATTAACCATATTTTTAGCTTTTACAGTAACAAATATAGTAAAAATAAATTATCGTTTTGCTCGATTTTCATAAATCCCAGGATGTACACGTTAAACCTAGGATTATCCATATTTCGAACTTTAACACTTACATATTCATTCAGTCATTCATAATCGATCCTTCTTCACCTGAGGGTGTAGAGGATATTATTATTCTAATTAACGTTAAAAATTTTGTTTTGAGTCACAACTATAGCTTTTTCAATCAACGCTCAGTAATTTGTAGATGTATTTGTCAATCCTTGCCAAATTTTAAACACGGTTTATTTAACTTTAGCTGTTTGTTTACTAAATGTAAAGTAGTCAGACTTAAAGGTTGGACCATGCTGGTTTGCCTTGATTGGAATGAAACTATAACACGGTATAGTTAATGTCATAGTAGTTAGATAACTTGTTTAAAATATATGTAGCATTTAAATTGGGGTATTATTCCACCGTATCGTGTGTTAGCTAATATTTCCATTGAAACAATTTTAAATCAGCGCCATTTCTGGTAAGCCTTTGTAAAAATGATTATTTCTATGATGTTGAAATTTTTATTTCTTATTTCAGCACAAATAAATATTTTCCAGTTTAATACATACAAAACTGGTTTAAAAGATGATCTTTTAGAAAATTTTGAAAGAATAAACGTCTCTTGTAGTATGAAGAAATATCGTTGTCAGTGTAAACTTACCAGTTAATACTTTACATTTGGAATAGTAAAACTTATTTTAATGTAATGTAATCCCTAAATCACATTATTTTGAAACCCTCTGGAAAATATGAATTAGACAGTAAAATCCAAAACTGGATTATCAATACCTTAGTAATAACGTGAAAAAAGAAAGTACTTTTTTTTAATATGTTGTTAAACTTAAAAAATTTAGTGAATTTTAATTGTTTGCTTAAATTACCGTTTTTTTCAATAATGGTGTTATTAACCGTTTTTGACTTGACGGCTTGATATGGCTTGACTTGACTTAACGGCTTGACTTGACGACTTGACTTGACTTAACGGCTTGACTTGACGGCTTGACTTGACGGCATAACTTGACTTGACGGCTTGGCAATACTTGACGGCTTGACAACACTTGACGGCTTGACAACACTTGACGGCTTGACAACACTTGACGACTTGACAACACTTGACGGCTTGACATGACATGACGGCTTGAAATGACATGACGGCTTGACATGACATGACGGCTTGACATGACTTGACGGCTTGACTTGACTTGACGGCTTGACTTGACTTGACGGCTTGACTTGACTTGATGACTTGACTTGACAGTTCGACTTGAGGGCTTGATTAGACGGCTTGACACGACTTGACGGCTTGACTTGACTTAATAGCTTGACTTAACAGCTTGGCTTGGGGGCTGGACTAGACGGCTTGACTTGACTTGACTTGACGGCGTGACTTGACCTGAGGGCTTGACTTGACCTGATTTATTACATGTGCAACTAAAATTTCCAAAATGGTCAGGGAAAAATAGAAGCATATCCTAACTATTCTTAGTTGAACTTATGGTTGCAGGTCAACTGACACAATAAACACCATGTTTACTTATTGTTTTCTGATAGGTAATTCCTAAAATATGGGCACTTTTTAAACGAAACACGAGAAAGTTTGCCTCAAATCTCTTCATCTGCGTCTGTTTTTGGTATTTTCTCTTATGGGATCTAGTGTACGAAAGAAATCGATAACAAAATATGATTTTAGAACACACTTGAGTATAATTTTTTTATCAAATTATTGGAAATAATTCATTTCTGTGCAACTACAATTTTTCAATTTCAAATCGTCGTGAATTACAGCTTTTGCCAAATATTTATGTCTAATTTCCACTCCAACGAATTATTGTCCATGCAGTTCACAACCAAGGTTTTGCACTGACTTTCACCAAAACAAAGCCTTGGTATGTCACGATTTTTTAATTAGTCACGGATGCTGTTCCTAGATCTAGAAGTACAAAATTCAATTATATTAGTCTTAATTAAAACGCTCTTTCCTTCAAGGTTCTATTTCGTACATTCGTAGCAGCTTGAGGAGTTAATGTACAGTTGAGCGAAAAAACACGTAACATAAATTTTTGCCCATAACGAACAGCCTCAAATCATACGAGTTAATGAGACACCATCCCGGTCGAATAAATCGTGTGAATTATGGAAATATTGAAGACAGCCGGGTGCTGGGGGGCGGATATTTTTTGCTCTACCTAAAACATCCACCCCTGTGAGGGTTTTTTTTAGACATTCTATGGGCCCCCATTTTCATGTGTTGTAAAGTAGATATTTGAGCCTTCAAAACTCGATTCCTAGGATAGAGGAAAGATTTAAAATTGCATGGATTGCTGGAGATTTAGAAATCATAACTGTTTTGCCAGTAATATGAAGTATAAATAAGTTTTTATTATGTTGACGCAGTTGTATAATCAAAGGAAATAAAAATCTCTATAAATATGTAAACTATGCACCTTGAAAACTTGCTAATTACAAGAAATATGATATAAGAACTAGAGCAGGTGTTCCTTTACATTTCTTGACAAAGAAAAAGTACCTGCATTGAAGCTAAATTGCAAGAAAGATCAGAAGAAAGCGTACCATTGTAGGTAATTAAAGCTTTGTATATTTTTTTACATTGCTATCCACCCCCCAAAGTAGTTTTCTGTCTATTTCTTGTAGGGTTTGTTATAGTTATTGTGCACTATTTTTAGATGGAATATATGATGTTTCTGAAATTTCATGATTTAAATATTTATAAAACAAATTGTCCCAGAAATTAAATGAAAGAATTAAAGAAAGCAGGATTTAACAGTTAGGATGTAGAAATAGGAAGTTTTTTAAATTACTAAATTTCCAATGTGCATCGCTTGGATATTAATAAGTTAAATTATCATATGTTATTGTTGCAAAAACAGTTCATGAGTTTGTATGGAAATGGTATTTTTCTAACTAAAATAAAAAGAATTTGGTAGTTAAGAAGTTGTTTATAATGCTAACATGGCCTGGTATTCTTTGGTTTTAGTTGAAGTATCCCCTAGGTATTCTAAAAATATAAAAAAGCGATTTTTCTTCATACACTCGTAAATGTTGAAAACTGAAGTATAGATTTTTGTATGACAATGATAGTTCTGTATGTAAGTAGTAACAGTAGTATTCCCATTTATGTTTGAGCCACTGTTACTTTATTGACTTTATATGCACGGTGTTGAAACAAATTTTAGTCCTTAAAGTTAATATTTTACCATGCAAAGTGTCAAAAATGTCCTAGGAGTTAGCATTTTAGATTAAGACAATGCATAGATAATTTGTTTCGCATTCAAACAGCATCTAATGCATGATCTATGTGAATACTTTTGTCGCATGATATTCAGAAAAGCCCTTTCTAAAATCAACCAAATTATTAGTGATTACACAACTGAACACAAACATTCTTATTTGATAATTTATTATTAGTAGTGTTGGTTCTAAGTTTTTAACATTTTCTATGGAAATGGCTGTTGTTAGCTAATTTTTAATATGCGAAAAAACCTTTTATGTACGTTCTAATGCTGAACGAACGAACATACTTGTATGTTATTTTGCTTGAAAATAATTGGAGGAGCCGATATTTACAACAGTTTACTTCCGCATGGTAAAATTCTATGACTCAGTATGAATCAAAATTGTCTTAGGTGAATATTAAAGACATTTGAGGGTAGGCCTTAATCAATAATGTCGCCTGATAGAATCCTGTTGGACAACACGTCCACCGGTAAAATGTCAGAGAATATCCTGGAAGTTTCAGATATCTCAACAGTAAAACAATCTAAGTAAAAATTACCGCCTCTTACAAATTTACGATGTTAATTTCCCACCAGTAAAATAATCGCTAGTAGAAGGTATCATTAGAAAAAATCCATTAGTTAAAAATCCCAGTAAAAGGTTTCGCCAGAAAAAAATTCCGCTAGTAAAAGGTATAACCCGAAAAATGCAGTATGTAAAAATCCCGCTTGTAAAAGGTATTACCAGAGAAATTCCGTAGCTAAAAATCCTATTAGTAAAAGGTTCCCCCAGAAAAACCAGTAGTAAAGATTCCCCGCTAGTAAAAGGTACCAGCAGACACATCCACTAGTTAAAAACGTTAGTAAAATAAACACCAGTAAATGGTTCCGCTAGAAAAATCCCGCTAGTAAAAGGCATCACCAGAGAAATTGTGTTAGTAACATAACCTCCAGTAGAAGGTTCCGCCAGAAAAAACCCAGTAGTAAGAAATCTCTTTAGTATATAGTTCCATTAGACAAATCCACTGGTTCAAAATCCTGCTAGTAAGAGCTATTACTAGAGAAATTAAGTAGCTAAAAATCAGATTAGTAAAATAAACACCAGTGAAAGGTTCCGCCAGAAAAATCCCGCTAGTAAAAAGTATCACCAGAGAAATCCTGTTAGTAACATAACCTCCAGTAGAACGTTACGCCAGAAAAAAAAACCCAGTAGTAAGAAATTTGTTAGGATATGGTTCCATTAGGCAAATCCACTGGTTCAAAATCCTGCTACTAACAGCTATTACTAGAGAAATTAAGAGACATTCAGTAGCTAAAAATCTTATTTGCAAAAAGCCCGTAGTAAAAGGTTCTGCCAGAAAAATCAGTACCTACTTAAAAATGCAGAAAAGGTACCAGCAGATAAATTCACTAGTTCAAAATCCCGTTAGTAGAAGGTTGCGTCAGAAGAAACCCGGTAGTTAAAAATCCTTTCAGGAAAAGGTACTGCCAGAGAAATCCAGTAGCTAAAAATTCTGTTAGTAAAATAACTTTCAGTAAAAAGTTCCGCCAGAAAAAAAAACAGTAGTTATAAATCCCTCTAGCATAAGGTACCACCAGACAATTCCACTAGTTAAAAATCCCGCTAGTAGAAGTTATTACTAGAGAAATCCCATTGGCAAAATACCCTCTAGTAAAAGGTTTCGCCAGAAAAAAACCAGTAGTTAAAAATCCCGCTAGTAAAAGGTATAACCTGAAAAATGCAGTAGGAATAAATCCCGATTGTAAAGGTATTACCAGAGAAATTCAGTAGCTAAAAATTCTATTTGCAAAAAGTCCGAGTAAAAGGTTCTGCCAGGAAAATCAATACTTAAAAATCCAGCTCGTAGAAGGTACCAGCAGATAAAGTCACTTGTTAAACATCCCGTTAGTAAAATAAAAACTGGTAGAAGGTTCCGTCAGGAGAAACCCGGTAGTTAAAAAATCTTTTTAGAAAAAAGTACTACGGGAGAAATCCAGTAGCTAAAAATTCTGTTAGTAAAATATCTTTTAGTAAAAAGTTCCTCCAGAAAAAAAAGGTAGTTAAAAATCCCTCTAGCATAAGGTACCACCAGACAATTCCACTAGTTAAAAATCTCGCTAGTAGAAGTTATTACTAGAGAAATCCCATTGGTAAAATACCCTCTAGTAAAAGGTTTCGCCAGAAAAAAAACAGTAGTTAAATATCCGGCTAGTAAAAGGCATAACCAGAAAAATGCAGTAGGAATAAAGAGAGAAATTCAGTAGCTAAAAATCCTATTTGCAAAAAGTCCGACTAAAAGGTTCTGCCAGGACAATCAGTACTTAAAAATACGGCTAGTAAAAAGTACCAGCAGATAAATTCACTAGTTAAAATCCCGTTAGTAAAATAAAAAACTAGTTGAAGGTTCCATCTGGAGAAACTCGGTAATTAAAAATCCTGCTAGGAAAAGGTACTACCGGAGAAATCCAGTTAGCTAAAAATTCTGTTAGTAAAATAACTTTCAGTAAAAAGTTCCGCCAGAAAAAAAAAACAGTAGTCAAAAATCCCTCTAGCATAAGGTACCACCAGACAATTCCACTAGTTAAAAATCCCGCTTGTAGAAGTTCTTACTAGGGAAATCCCATTGGTAAAATACCCTCTAGTTAAAGGTTTTGCCAGAAAAAAATCAGTAGTTAAAAATCCCGCTAGTAAAAGGTATAACCAGAAAAATGCCGTAGGAATAAAGAGAGAAATTCAGTAGCTAAAAATCCTATTTGCAAAAAGTCCGAGTAAAAGGTTCAGCCAGGACAATCAATACTTAAAAATACAGCTCGTTAAAGGTACCAGCAGATAAATTCACTAGTTAAACATCCCGTTAGTAAAATAAAAACTGGTAGAAGGTTCCGTCAGGAGAAAAGGTATTACGAGAGAAATTCAGTAGCTAAAAATCCTATTTGCAAAAAAGATCGAGTAGAAGGTTCTGCCACGAAACTCTTAAAAAATACTTAAAAATCCAGCTCGTGACAGGTACCAGCAGATAAATTCACTAGTTAAACATCCTGTTAGTAAAATAAAAACTAGTAGAAGGTTCCGTCAGGAGAAATCCGGTAGTTAAAAATCCTGCTAGGAAAAGGTACTGCCAGAGAAATTAGCCAGTAGCTAAAAATTCTCTTAGTAAAATAACTTTCAGTAAGAAGATCCGCCGGAAAAAGCCCAGCAGGTAAAATCCATCTAGTAAAAGGTACTACCGGAGAAATAAAACCCAGCAGGTAAAATCCATCTAGTAAAAGGTACTACCAGACAAAACCATTAAGTTAAATATCTGTCTAGTAATTTCTTTTTCATCTTCAGGCTTTTAGAACCATTCGTGGATATAGTCCTCCCCTTTAATTTTCCACTTTTCTCTTTCTAGTAAACTCTAGTACCAGAGACAACCAGCAGCTAAAAATTGTGGTAGTAAAATAACCTCCAGTTAAAGGATGCGCCAGATAAAAACCCATTAGTTAAAAATATTTCTAGTATAAGATACCACTAGATAAATCCATAATTAAAAATTCTACTAGAAAAGGCATTACCAGAGAAAGCCAATAGCTAAGAATTCCGTTAGGAAAGTACCCCCTAAATGTAATTCTATCAGAAGAAACCTACTCCTTAAAATTCAATTTGGTAAAATAACTGCTAGTAAAAAGCACGTTGGTAAAAGTACCACTGCTTAAAAATTATAGCTGAAGGAATAGCTACCAGTAGTAGAGCAGTATTTAAAACAAGTTGATGGTTTTTTAAATGATACTCTTATCTAACTTACTGACAAAGATGGAGTGGAGGTTTCGAATTTTGGAAACATTACTAACCTGTGAACAAAGTCTACTACACACGCATTGGGCGCTATATTTAACTATTGGAATTTTTCTCAGAATTTGCTACAGCGAAATATGTAATCAGTGGTATTTTTACTAAGGGAAGTTCTAACTAGAACTCTATCTGGTCTTCACAAATAACATCATCCTTTCGTCTAAGGTGAAGTGCCGTGATACATGACTATGGAATGTGGTGTCTTGCATAGAATCTGTTTGAATTTTCTTAATTACCATTAAAATGCCAAATTTTGTGCCTCCGTTATCTTCATATCTGTTATAATTTCCGAATAATATCAACAGTTGGCTAAATTAAAGTGGAGTCCCCGAACAAAATCTGTTAATCTGTATAATCTAATAAATAATTGGTAATATGAATACCAAACGTGAGTGGAATATTAAACGCAAACGCACACATTCACGATTTTTTGTTTATGTCTGTGGAACTGTCTTGTGTCTGGAATTGTGTAGTGCTTTTAGATTTTCAAGTACTAGAGTGCTGTAACATGTTGCATACTGATGGCAATTGACCCTTGACATGCCGCGGCCCTATGACCCATTCAGTAATCCACCACTGTATTTCTTAATAGCGTATTACATTACAGTAATCCGTAATTACGAATTAAAAGTTTAAGAGCATTTCGAGGCACAGTTGCTTCCTTTACCGCTCTAGATTATTCATCTCAGCTCGTGCCTGTGACATTGTTTTTAATTCCGCTCTATTAGCAGGAACCAGTACAATTAATGTTGGAAGTGTGTACCCATTTTGCTCCTCTATGATGAGAAACTATTGTGTTTCAAGGTGGAGCACGTAGAAGTTTTAAAAATCTATTAATCTTTATTCTTATGGAAGATATTCTAACTAAGAAATATTAGCTTTTATTATTATATCATACGCTGAAAAATAGCAAAATGTATTCAGAGAGGTTCTAGAAATGTGTACATAAAGTTGTTATCTGTAAAACCAACCAACAACCTCAAAGATATATAATATTTAAAATCTAAATATTTTACAGTAGTTGTTTAATATCAAATATGCAAATATATTCAGAAGTTAACAGAAATTAATTTTTGTATTCTCTTATGTATAGGGTATCCCGGTAGAGTTGATAATATGAAAATTAATAAAAATGAGTTCAGTATAAGCGTCACAGTAATTTATTTTTGTTTTCTTTTGTATACAGGCTTTCTCAATGGAGTTGAATAATATGGAAGTTGTACGGCAAATTATATTTTTCCAGTTTTTACGCCCCCAATATAATTAGTATTCTTCTTCGAGTGCTTTATCTCTTACGAGGCGTAGCGATCTTCTCTCCTATGCCTGTGTTGCGCTTTTAAACCGTCTCAGACATAGAGGACCTACAGCTTAACGTGGGCTCCGAACCAAGGGAAGTGTAAACACTTCTACTCCAGAGAAGATTTACTAGACAGAATACCTCTGGCTGGTTTGCCATTGTCTTGCGAGAGAGAACGGCCGTCAAAAATCCGTTATTCCGGTACTGACTCCGAACTGAATTAACAAACAAAACCAAAGAATATGCTAAACATGCAGATATACACAAAATAGTTATTTAAACAGCGATCAGCGCTTGAACCTAGAACGAACAGAAATTTACGCTACGAAGTAGCGAGCTCGACAATATTTATAGTTACTATAAATCACTGATTATTAATCCTTTTGACGGCACTCGTATAGATTTGCGGAATGCGTTTAAAGTTAACATGAAATAATTTTCTCAGAATGTTAAATTTATTATTTAATAACTACTCTACATTCAAAAAATTTGCCGCCCTAAACTCGCCGCCCGGGTGCGGTGCACCCTCTAGTTGCGACGGCTTTGTGTATGATGTTAGTAATGTCACCCTTTCCAAGGGTTGCTTAGTATCACGAGTCTTAAGTTCTGTTGGTGTTTCTGTATTTTTATAGCTTTCCTTATGAGGCGTTCGCCCCACTGTTATACCCGTACGGTAACTATTTTTTCTTCGAAATTTATCTTGTGGCCTGCGGTTGCAACGTGTTCGGCCACAGATGATTATGTAGTTCGACGATGTCTATAGTAGCTGATATGTTCTTGTGTTCGTACTTCTCTTCTGCGCTCGGTTTGTCCATTGTAGCATTTTCCACATAAGCAGGGAATTGTGTGTACTCCTAGGTGCTGCAGCTGGGTTGTTGAAACCTTGGGTGGCGGTTAGCGAAACGTTAGCATCAATCAATCCTACGACAACGCTGTCTAAGCCCGAAGAGTTAACTTCTTTAGAATTCCATTTTAAGCCTACAGTTATAGTCTACGGATTAGTAACCAATTTAGGTATGATTTGAGATAATTTTACCTTTTAAGATATGCCGGTAATAATTAATATATTTACAAAATAATAAAGAGTTATTTATAGGTATTTGGTGTGGAGGGATTTTAGTCAGTCGAGCGTTCGCCTCCCGGACAAAACGCCGACTAGGGTTTAGCTTCGATTCCTCAGTATTATCACGGCAGTTATAAAAATCTTGCGCTGCAACCTACCACACTTAATTCCACAATCCAGCTTTGGCAACTGTGGTTTGTTAACCCTAAAAATGTTGGCTGGAACGTACGAATTCGACGTTATACCGGGGACCTCTCGTGATTTCACCGTAGCGCTGAGGAGAAGCACGTGACGGAAAAGTGAGACGTGAAAGTTTGTTAACGAATGGCGTTTAGTAATATTGTTTGTAAGAAATAATATGTTTCTTCTAGAAAGTTGTTGTTAAATTCATTTTTTTAAATAATAGTACATACAATATAATTATGTAGGAAAATACTAAAAATAAGCTTCTTCTTGCTATTGATTTTTTAATTATTCATTAATTTTTGTACTTGGGAATTGAAAGAAATTGGAACCGACAATAGTAGTTGCCATGGTGAAGGCTTGATAGTTTTAAAAATGGTATGTGTAACGTTTACACATATTTATGAACAACACAAAAACTGAATTATTACTTGCAAATTGATTATTATATTTAAATAGCATTAGACAAAAAATAACAATAAAGGTAAATAATAACAGCCGTTTAAAGTATTCAGCGTATTTTCTTGTTATTATACCGAAATTTAAATTTAATTGCAAATTAACTTAATTTTTAACTGTTTTATAATAATCCACGCCAATTTGATTCCGTTCGGCGGTGTAATTTGAGAAAATCTTAGAAGCAACTGACTCACATAATTACATTTTTCAGGTACGTAATTGTCGTATCTTTGCACGCAATTCTAGTACATTTATTATTCTGGAATTTCTTACGCCTTAAGAACTGGCCTAAAATGCAAAATGGCAGAAATGGCCTTTAAGAGCATTATTATGTAATTAAAAACGAATCCGATACGTGTTTTCGTCGTGTTAGTTCTCCTAAAAAGGCTCTCAAAAGAAAGGTCACTATATAATATAGTTCGGTTATAACAACCATGTGTGAGGACTTTGTAGTGTACAACAGATGTCTTGACAGACAGAAGCGTGGGAACAAGAGTCCAGCATTGTCAAACAATTACAACCATTACTGCTCATTTTGACTCGTCTGACCATAGTCGTATTGACACAGGATTGTTTGGAAATTATATTATAAACCGTACGTTATAGGGGCTGCACTTGACCTTTTTGAATAGGTAAAGTGTGTGAACGAATGGAAATTAAATTATTTACACATAATGGCGGTTTATGCAATTAAAAGTTCATTATCTTTTGTTTAATGTGCTGATAGTTTTAGTCGTAACATTAATCTAAAGGCAACAAAGACATTTTTAAAAGATATACTAGACGCTATGAAATACTTGACACCTTACGATGTTTATCTTCTATTAAACAATGCTCTTGGAATGCTAAATATTTATATTTGCCTGAAAAAATTGTTTCACGTAGATAGCAAATATTAAGAAATAAAAAAATATGTACATTACTAAGACTTGTTTATTTGAATTATTAATGAAGAGAATATGGCTTAATACTATATGATATTTTTGAAAACGACAATTTGGTCTGTATTTTTACTATTATTTAGAATGTATGGTTTAAACTGTAAAATGTTCACAATATGCGAATAGTTTCGATGTTTAGTCTGAATGCCATATAACGGATGTTCAACAACAAAAGCCATGGATGAATATTTGAAATTCAAACTTAACTTATAAATCGATTGTCGGTAATGTAGATTCCTCAGTCGGCTAACAACTATAGCAAGAAATTCGGATTAAGTTTTGCGGCAAAAAAGAAATATTTTGCAATTTGGTTGGTATAACTTTATAGTTCGGTACACAAGTATCTATTGAATGAAAACAATAATATTGCTAGTAAGTTTTTAAATTAAATACATGTTACATAGCTTACAAATACAATTACAATAATTAGTTAGGTTTATCTGTATTATATTCGAAATATCGAGAAACTGTAATTACTGTGGTATGGCCATGTTGAACGAACAGGAGACGAGAGCTTTAAAAAAACGAATTAAATTCCTAGAGAAAGAAAAAAAGACGATGTCCCCATAAGATATGGATAGAGAATATGCAGCACTTGATGATAGAGTAGAACATAGTAGGAGGTAAACGGACGGGTAGAGAACCCTGGAAACAAGTATTGGGTGCTGGATGATCTAGAGATGGTTAAGAAAAAAAGGCAACAGAGAAATGTTCAAAATATAGATAGTTACGACTAGATGATATAAAATTGTATTAATATTTGAACGAAATTCGTAAGAAGTTCAAATTGTATCAACAGTGAATTTCGCTTCCGCCATTTTAATTCAGATCAAAATCGCAAAATGTATTACGGTATGTATTCTACCAGGACAAACTGTAAAATGTTGTATTTGCAAGCAATGATTACTATTTCTAGTTATTTCGTTGAGATTGAACCGTACAACTACTTAAAAGCAATTGTTTTTAGAAGAAATACGTTAGTATTACGAGTATACGTCTGAAAAGAAAACACTTATAATCGAACATTTCTCTCGAAAAACATTCAAGGTTAATTGGATTTGGAGGTATTAGTGTAAAACTGCCTTGAAGCATATTTTATTTTATATATTATGAAGCTTTCACAGGCCTTACAGGCCCATCGCTTTTGGAGTGAGATAAGGCTAAGTTAGTTTGTGTAATGCCCTCTGCGGGTTACCGTGTTGGTGCGTAACAATGCTTAACCTGCTGTTG
>JABXWE010039151.1:0-18425 GCA_014611495.1 Limonius californicus
ATCAATAAGACTATGAAAAAGAAAATGGAAGAAAGAAACAGGAAGGTAAATTTAAGAATTCAAAGAGAAGAATGGCAGAAGCTTGTGAAAAGACTAAGACAATCACAAAATCTCAAGAGCAATGGTGACAATACAAGCATGCCGATCAATTAGACTATGAAAAAGAAAATGGAAGAAAGAAACAACAAGGTAAATTTAGGAGTGAACAGAGAAGAATGGCAAAGCGTTTGAGACGATGACAATCACAAAATCATCATCAGAGCAATCAAGAAGAAAACCTTCACTAAACCCAACTAAAGGAATTTGGAACTACTCCATTGTGTCTCATGTATCCAGCCCAACAATGATCCAATCAGAATTTGTACCAATGTATTATAATGCAAGGATTCTTGTTTTATTTCCAGATACTAAAAATAAATCCACGTTTTATTAACGCGCTAGGAAAAATTGTTATTTCTGATCAGTAAGGCAGATTTTTCATCGAAAGATTTCTCGGCATCCATCTGGCAAATAGTTTTGCAGATTAATATAGTTCTGAAAAATCCGTTAAAGTGTAGAAATAGCAATTTCTACAGCTATTTACACCACTTTAACTCGGTAATTACAAAGAACCGTTCTCTGAAGTCGAGCGATACTTTCAACTATGTTAGACTTCCTGGCCCGCGTTCAGCCTTTATAGGTTTCCTTCCTCGACGTAATTAATTTATTTGATAGTAATGTCCAGAAATGTAAGACTGCACTCTATCAAAACGCTCGTCTCGGTTCTAGCAAAATGTATTTATTTTATGACAATTATTACTACTATTAAATGAAATATTACGTGTTGTTTTGTTGGTTGCAGTGGTCAGGCTGTAAACATTTGGAACTCCTTTCGTAATGATTTATTTTGATATGCAATAAGTACGGCTACGCACCAACACATTAACCCGCAAGTCGGACTCTGTTTTGCAATAGCAAATACCAGGTGAGCTTTGCTTCACACAACATCGACACAAAGCGATGGGCCTAAAAGACGTATAAATAGTTTGTTTCCTGGATTCGCTTTTAACAGATATAGCCGGCTACCATTTCAAGTTCCCAAAAATGTATTCTAACCGACATGGATTATAAGAACGACATGATTCAACATCAAGCTGTCCATTGAAAATAGTTTGTAACGATATCATGTTTTTTAAATATTTCTAACAATATTAACATCTTATGTGCCTGAGCAACACCTGCATACAGGGGATTTCCATAGCACATACAGATATTCTATAACATGTGGTAAATTAGGGTAAGTTGAAGTTAATAGCAACAAGGAAGATGTGTATACTTAAATTACCGAAAAAACTTGTTTTAGCCATACCTTTTTAAGAACGTTGAGTTCGGTTCGGTCACGGTTGTTATACGAACATCTTTGACAATCGTAAACCATGTACTGCAACTTCTCTTCTCGGTTCGACGGGTTAGGCTAGCCTCCTGTCTGGCATACGTGCAAAGAGGAGGGCTCATAGAACTTTGCATTATAGGTTAACAGGCCATTGGCCTATACACATAAGAAGAAAAGTTGGGAAAGAACGCATATTTCTTTCTACTGGCTAATTATAAGTAATTTGATTTTTGTGTTAGCGAAGTAAATTTCAAATAACTCTAATCATATTGCAATTGCTAACTTGCTAAACTGTACAGTTTTACAAAAGAGTTAGAGACAAGCTGCCGAAATCAGGATGTACCCATTACATGCTTAAAATAATATTTTACATTCTGCGATACTCGATATTGATAACGCAAAAGCTTCCACTATGCGTGAAGCAAACTAGCGAGTTGTAGAAGACATCCAGTACGTATACCAAAAACTTAATTTTCATGTGAGCATATATCCGTCTCATTCTACTACTAAAATAACTTTGTATACGGTAATAACATATTTATTGGTTTAAACATTTGTAAATACCATTCTCACATTTAAGACAAATTTTAAAATTTCTACTTTTAGTAATATAGTTCCATATTTGTATATTAAGGAACTTCTTCTTTTCACATTTAATTACAATTTAGAGTTGAATACAATATTTTTCCTGGCTAGTTAGATTTCATCGCACATATTATCAGTTTCAGGCAAATTATCTTCTAGCAGTTTTACAAAGTGATGGAAAGGGCATACACTTTCACAGCCAGGTATCTCTAATGCTTTGGGATAGTAATCTACGTAATCTTGATAAAAAATCTGTAAACAGATTTATCGAAGTTATGTACTACAATAATTCTAAATATCTCAGAGAATACCTTAATACCGTATTCATTATTTATTTGATGAAGTTCGATTAATATATAAGCTCCATATGGAGGCAAATGTGAAGAAAATACTCGTAATCCATTTAATAATTGCACTATATTGTAGTCATGTCCAGAATACAAGAAGATTTTACGGTTAAGTGGAATTAATGTTTGATCAATTTTTGCAAGCGTCTCTCGTATGATTTTTTTCAAAAGAAAACCTAAAACAAGATTCTAAGATATTATTAGGCTTAGGATAATTATGTACCAAATAGCTTTAAAATATGCATGCAAATATGTATCAAAAACATCCAAAATATGCACTAAAAAGTCAACTAACTAAAAAAACATTAAAATTATATTAATTCTTATTTATTTGTCTATTAAAATGCACAAAAAATTTTTAAATCCAAATATTTAATTAAAATTAATCAAAAAACATAAAATTATTAATTTAAAATTAATTATATTATAAAACGAATCATATTTACACTTAACAACAACGTGGTGTAACACATTTTCGAATCTAAATTTACGTCTATTATCAGCAAGAATATTTTTGTACTGTGAAAAGACTCTCTCGACATCACACGACAGTATTGGTACAAATTCATAATTTACAATGTCAATGATATTTAAATGATCATTTCTTGCATCAAGGGCTGCTCCATTTTGCAACACGCCGCTTATATTCTTCAGTTGTTGAAAGCCCGTATTTTTTGACAGCACTTCATTTAATTTATTAATAAAATCCTTTTTCTTGAGTTTAGTTAAACCCTTAACCATATCTTCGCCTATTTCAATGCTGTCTTGTAAAAATAGTCCCTTCGCTTCTAGTTTAGAGACTGCAGTTGAAATGCAAGCCAAATTAGCTTGAATTGAAATCAAATCTGCTCGAATACCTTTTTTTCTCAGAATACCCGGTGCTTTTTCAACGCTCTGCGCTTCTTCAGGGTCGAATTCATTAACAACTTTCTTCACAATTTCAAACTTGTCAGGGTAATACACAGCAGCGTCGATCCAAGTTCCCCATCTTGTAATGATTGGCTCGGGCGGAAGTGAAATTTCTGCACACGACTCGGTGCTCTTTTTCACAGATAATATCAGTTAACGTTTGAATAAAGATTGCGAACTAAGTCAGCTACTCGGTGTAAACCATGTGCTGAACGGGTCACATGTATCATGCTTGGATACAAAATCTGCAGTCCTCGCATTGCTTTGCACATATATGGTGCGGCATCACTACAAACCAATCGCACTTTTTCATATAAAATTCCAGACACCCACAATACGCTTAGAGAGTCGTTGAAAAAAGCAGCAATTGTTGAATTATTCACTTTGTCCAAGACTTTTAAAGTCAGCAGATATAATTTATTTTTTCTTCGTTAACGCCTAATATACCACACACAAAATTTGCTACGCATTTTTGTTCTGCATCGGTTGTTTCATCCAACGACACCCAAATACGGTGATCCTTTACTTTTCCTCTTAGTTTGTGGAATGATGCTGCATATAACTCGAAAACATAATTTTTTCTTAATGTCTATTCGTCTGCAATATTCTGATCGGTCTACTTTTCAAAAAAATTGCAAAGAACTTCATTCTGTAATTTAGCCAACGGAATATAAACGCAAATAAAAGCCTTACCAATTTCTTCATTAAATTGTGATCTTTTAGGTTCAGGCCTTCGTAAAGCAGAAATTAACACTTGCCGTTGGTTATTCTCTCTTTTTCGATTTTTATTACTTGCATGTTTTCCGGTTTGGAGATGCTGTGTAACTTGAAACTTTTTGTGTGCCTCAATAGGAACTTCGCAGTATTTACAAAATAACAGACGTCCATCTGATGCGAAATCATCATAGTCCCTCACAAACTGGTTTAAAATAGCACCTATACAGTTTTTTTCATTCGAATTTTGAAGATTTTAACACACTATTGGAACTAGTAGACAACTGATTGTTGATGAAATGATGAATTGTTAAACTTTCAATTATCATAGGTTTTTTCGTTAACGTAACAGGGAGACTCAAACCCTGGTAATCCTCTTAGAATTTCCAAGTATTCTGGGATTTCGAAGCTTAACAACTAAGAAAGTACCTACCTATTCAAAATACAGAATGCATGAGTTTAGAAGATTGTTTAAAATTTCTGGAAATTCCCAGACTGCTTGACGAAGTGAATCTGTACTTGATAACAAAAAATTGTATAAATACACAATTTAAACAGACAAATGCTGCAAATCATGCATTAATGGTTAAAATAATTTAAATATGCATTTATTACCAAAATTGTCTAAAATAAGCGTAGTTATTATTATCACATTTTTAAATATCTCTAACCAGATAACTGCGTTAATTGAGGTGTAGCTACACTAATGATATTTGCATCTACTCCTGCTTCCTTCATGCGTTCTGGGTACACCTCGTTTGTCCATTGGGGAAGATCAAAACCATACTCTTCCTAAAAAAGCATAACAAATATAACTATGTAAATGTCTACGTATATATTTACATACTACCTCAGTTTTAAGTAAATCATAAACGCGACTAATATTGAAAACGGAATTAATACTCCATCCAGTGTTATCGGATATGTATGGGAATAATTGCGCATACTTTTGTTGTAATTTTAATCCTGCTAGTGAATTCAAATAAGCCTGGTAATGTTTCATATAAGCTGCACAAAAGTAAAGCGACGGAGACATTAACTGAAACAAATAAGTCATGGCATAAGTAATTCGTTGTAATGAATTAATAATTTACATGATCAGTGGAAAATATAAGAGAGTTATATGGAATTGGCTGCCAATTTAGATCCTTCTCCCATTCTAAAACGGTACCTTTGGGTGGATATAAACCAGCTAAAACGAGTTGTAGAGACATTTGTGCTCTATTGAGTTGCGTGCTAAAAGCA
This sequence comes from Limonius californicus, assembly GCA_014611495.1. Lineage (NCBI taxonomy): Eukaryota > Metazoa > Arthropoda > Insecta > Coleoptera > Elateridae > Limonius > Limonius californicus. The sequence continues at coordinate 5,173 of JABXWE010039151.1, forward strand.
TCCAATACTTCAGGTGTGTAGGTACTTCCCAGAAAATTGTTGTATCTCTCACGCAAAGCTTTTCCAAGCATATACATTTTGTGTTTACCTTTCTGAAATATCTCAAATTAGTCAGATATTACAAATAAAAATAAACATCAACGTCGATTTACATTGGTCAGTTCTCCAATGCCATGAGGATAATAATTCTCATTTAGGTAGGGGTCTTTTGGATACGTGTGGTCAGTCGTTTTGTCACCATGGCGGAAGACCTATAAAATACATTTTACATTATTTAAAAAATAGCATTAAGAAGAGTAACCCAAGTTTCTACCTGATAATAATATATTTGTTTGCTGAAAAATACACATTTAGATCATAGAAAGTTACAAAACTTGTTGTTTATGCAAATACCGCAGTTAGCAATCTAAATTAAAATAATTTTCATAGCAAGAAATTTAATATAATTTAATGTATACAGGGTGTCTGAGGTAAGATGATGTACATGAGGATTTCGGCTACCTTAAGAAATACGAAGTCTGTTAAATTACAGGAAAGTTGCGTAAATATATGGCCCTTACGAAAATGTATTGATTTTCAAGATATCCGCAAACACTTCTGAAATATCATAAAAAACTGAAATTTGTCTTCTTCAAAAATCTCTAATACGTCTCTTAGTACCTACACTGCTCCAAGGAATTAACGCACCACAACTAACAATCTCGATATTGTTTAAAGTATTTCATGTAATGAAGTACGTTTAATTATAGATAATGCTTAAAATTAAGTTAACCCTATTTTATCCAAATTAACAACAATCAACGCAACGTAAAAATTTAAAAAATCAAAATTCGAAAACTGAAAAATTGTAAGTTTACAGATTCACTAGGCTGTGTTTCCGCCTCGACTTGTTATGACAGCATGACAACGACGGTCCATGCTTGAAATTAACACGCTTAACTGCTCTTGTTCAAGATTATACCACATTTCCATTAATTAATTCTCGAGGTCGTTAAGAGTTGCAGGGGGTGGTTGCACGGATCGTACTAGTCTTCCGAGAGTGTCCCAGAGGTGCTCAATCGGATTCAAGTCGGGACTTCTGGCTGGCCATTACATAACAGGAATACCAACGTCGTCTCGGTATCCTTGCACAATTCCAGCTGTGTGGGGCCGAGCGTTTTCGTTCATTAATTGGAAGTTGTCTCCGATGTATGGGGCATATGGCACAACAGACTGTTCTAAGATATCCGTAATGTACTTCTGACTGTTTAAAGTGCAGTTGGGGATGTGTAGGTCTGTGCGGGCCGTGAAAGATATACCTCCCCATACTATTATTAAGCCACCACCCAATGCAGTCATGGGGACAAAATTGCATTGAGCATATCGTTCATTCACTCTCCAAACAAAATCTGTGAACAAAATGCGTCTCCAATCTTCATTTTCCCAATTCAAGTGGTCTCTAGCAAAATCAAATCTGCATCTGCAGTGGTCTGCAGTCAACTGTGGGCCAGTAGCTGGTAATCTGACTCTCAGATTTCTTTCCAGAAGGCGTTGGCGAACGGTTTCAATGCTAACCTGCACATTATGTACTGCTGAAAGTTGTCTTTGGAGGGCTCCTGTGGTGGTAACGCGCTCTCTTAGTGCACGCGTTCGAAGAAAACGATCTTCTACAGCGGTAGTAGCACGTGGTCGCCCTTGCCCTGGTCGCCTGTCATGTTCGTTAGTTTCTCTGAAACGCTAGATGACCCGAGAAATGGCCCAAGTAGCACCAAATACCTTACCAATATTGGTTCAATATTGGATATGTATCGTTCCTTGGCTCAACATTTTATCGTGCAGCACATATTGGTAAATCATTGGGCAAACATGTTGGCAGCAATATAGGAATTCAGAGTTAAAGCCAATATTTAACCAATAAATGAAATACCGTAGTAGAACAATATTGGCCAGCCAATACATCGCCAATGTAAAACCAATAATGCGTCTATAATATATATTTAAGCGTGTTGGCACAGCATTGGACAGACATGTTGAAGCCAATATAGGAATTCGGAGTTAATGCCAATATTTAACCAATAAAAGCAAAACCGTAGTAGAACAACATTGGCTAGCCGATATATTGCCAATGTAAAACCAGTAATGCATTTACAATATATATTTAAACATGTTGGCGCAGCATTAGACGGATATGTTGAAACCATTATAAGAATTATGAGTTAGTGTTTAACCAATAAATGAAATACCATAGTTAAACAGTATTGGCCAGCCAATATATATTAGCTCCCCTAATTATTTTAGAGAAAAATATGTTATATAAATTATTTATTTAAGATAAAACAGTGTTTTTAATGTAGTAATTATATTTTCAATCGGTTTAGCCGTTTCCGAGAAAATCATGAAACGCTTTTCACCTTCTAAGCTCATTTTCGTAATGGCCTTAACTTTGATAAATAAAATTCAAATTGTCAAGTGCATAGGAGCATATTTCATAAAATAATTGTAATAATTTGTAATGTGTACGGGTTGCTGCAAAATATGGAATTATCTATACTGTTTAAGCTGACATTTTTAGGTACTCGCAAAATGTTTTGTACCTGAATGTGTTATGCCATTTTTACGAATATTTTAAAGTATTCGTCGACTTTTCACGCTTGTTGAATAACCTATTTTTTGTAAATAACGATGTTTACATTTTTTGAAAAAACATACTGATACAGTTCCTACACCATGTATAAATAATATGGCATATTATACTGCAATTTTCAAACTTATAACAAAGGTTCAGAAATGCCATAAATCGTAAACCGTCTTAGTTTCATTGTACTGGTGGTATTTCTAAGCCCGTACTTAAGTAAAAGGAACTGACGTCATTCGCCTATTAGGGAAATTTCCAGACTTTGTAAAAGACAGCTTTTGCATTCAAATTTCTATAACTTCCCTGGTGTAGTATAAAATTAAGAATAGCAAAGAAATACAAGAAGAGTGCGCGTCATAAAACCATGAATGAAAACCAGTAGGTACCGTATAATAGAAATTTCAAAGAGATTAGTGTTATTAGATAAAACGTAAGCAAAAGAAGTTTGTCTTGGAATTTCCCAAATGACAATGTTTGTATTAGTTCCAGGGGCGTTACCAGATGTTACCTAAAAACGAACTAAAATACATCCTACTTTTTTTTATTTTACTTAATTAAACTACCTTGTCAAATTCAGTACGCATAGTAAAATTATTAAAAATAAAATGATAATCTAAATTGTTTTATTACTTATTAAGTTGTGATTTTGGTTTTGTTAATTCGTAATCGATATTTCTGGAGGGTATTTTGATTGAAACCTTCTAACCAGAAGAAAATCTCGACAAGAATGTTAAAAAATGCCACGAAAATAGAACGGAAATGGCACTAGAAAATTAGTATCGGAAAAAACCCATAATAAATGCGCTTCAAACACATCCTCCTTAAAAAGTCTCAGCAATAAGAAGAACAACAAATTTCGGTAATAACGCTGTGCCGCTGTATAAAAATAACTAGTACAAAACACCTTAAAAAATCCCGAAATTTTAGGAAATAAGTAAATTTCTATTATTTTTAGTTGTAAATGTTCCTTGAACCCTAAAACAGTATCACTATCTGGCGACGTCGCTGACATTTTTACAAGAAAGGGCACGTTTTGCTACCTGTGCCATGTTGGAGGATTAGTCAGTTTACTTAAATATCAATTTTTCAGTGTTCAGTTCAGTGTTCGTCAAGCAACAGTTTAATTCTACAGTCGTTTTCTTATTATAGTATACTACGAATTAATTATAGAATGTTCTGACTGTAAGTAATTGTGTTGGAAGTGTTCATAGTTTATTATTGCAAGTAAGTATAAACTATATTTAGTATATGTATTATTGCTACTTTATGCATAATTTATAGACACAGATGTCTACTCTTCGAGTGTGCAAACTTAAGAAAAAAGGTATATCTTCATATAGCAAATATTGTGAATGCGTCAAGTGTTTTTCTATTTAAGTAAAAATAGCAATTTAAATATTAACTTATATCAAAGACTATTTATAAAGACAGCTAATGTAAATGGTAAATGGTGAACCACCAGTTTTAGTTTCTGATGTGGCTGCAAGGGGTCGCCCTTGCACACATTTCGAGTCACTACAGTCGTCCAGCAAGCCTAAGCAATTTACATTTACTACAGTACTGATGTATTCACTACTTAGCTGTGCAACTCAGCACAGGGTTGCTTACGGTTTTTACCTGCTTAAAGGTAAATACAAAGACTACTAAAGCAAAGTAAATACTATTCCAGGAAAATAATCAGTAGTTATATCCCGTGTACTGGAAAATATACTCCGAAAATTTGACAAAATTCGTTATTTAGAAAATTTGGCTGAGTAATTGCAAGAGTGCGTTTCAAAGTAATGATTACAATGAAGTCGAACGATGAGGGATTTTAATAATTATTTTGAAACGCTCAGTGAAAATGCTTATTAAAAGCAAATATTTTTTAAATAAAAAAGATTCTGTCAAATTTACTATACAAAATATGTATAATCAGGAAACCCCAAATTAAAAGTTATCATTGTATTTTAATAATTGCATAAAGAAAATACTGGTCTTCAGTAAATATGACTTAATATTATGACCAAAAACTTTATAATAAAATAGTTAATAAATTTTCAAAATAGCGAGAAACAGTTAATAAAAAACTTTATTTTAATTATTGGTACAACTGTTGCTGTTCCCACAACTACAAAAGACAAACACAACTCATAATTGCACAAACTGTTTATATAATAAAACAATTCATATTTACAAAACTTGAAAATAAGTTCTCATAATTGCAGAGGTGACAGGTTTCTATTATTTGAAATTGAAGTAATATTAACAAAATAAAGAGCAAATATTACTTGTTGCTTGCAATAATCAGTTTGGGATCTTTTCTGAACACTTTTATTTTTTTGAGATTGTTGCTTTCGGAAAGCGTTCTTTTAAGTGTGTTTTTGGTTTTGGTGTTTTTGTCGTTTATTTTTTTAGCTTCGGTCCTAGCTTCTTTTGACTTCCACAGCGTTTTCTTAAACAAGAACAATAAAATTGAAAATTGCGTAAAAAACCGCAGATGATCTACACACTGTTGATCTTGACGTTTGTTCCAAGCAGGATAGTTTACCTTGATGTTTTCATCTAGTATTTTCTCTAAATTTTGTAGAACGTCATATTTCGCCCAAAAGTTTAATGTATCTAATTTTCTAAGATTATTAGGTTCTAATAAACGATTCTGACACTCTGTGCACTTGAATTTTGCAAGACACTTCTTGACCACGTATCCGGCTGTGTATTTTGTTGCGCAATTTTGTAAATTTAATTTTGAAATTTCTATTAGATGAACGTCAACCTTAAAATGTTCAATCGGTTTACTCGAGCTGACCGAACATAGAATATTTTCATCGTTGCCACTGTGCTCCATATCTTCGCAATTGGTATGTTCTGTTGCTACTTTTAAATTATAATTGACTGCTCTTAAATTTAGTCGTAGCATACGAGCTGATGGATTACGTTCGTAGCCACATCTCCTGCGTATTATGGCAAATAAATTTTCAAGGCAATCCTGATTTAATCTCCTAGTGGATACATATTCAATTCCGCTTTCTTTTAAATCCTCAAACAGAGATAATATCCCAGTAATAGTATTTTTTAGACCTGAAAAACATGGCGGTGTTTTGTTCTTATCTGTTTTGCATCCAGAGATCCACGGAATGCTATCCTGCAGTAGTTCCACAACGGTAATATTTTTGTTACTTAGTGCACACAGATAATCCTTTTTACCTCTCTTGTACATCGTGCTATTAAGAGCATCAAATATTTGGTCCAATTTGTCAATAAAGTTTGTATGCAGTTCTTTAGTTTCAACAGCGGCTCGCATTGCTGAAGCCACCGAATTACTAAAGATTTGAACTGCATATTTCACTCGCATTTTCTGCCAACTATTTGGATTGTATATGGATTGATGTTAGTTTTGGCTCTGCATGTTTCGCTTTTTACATCAATATGGTAGGTATGTTTCCTTTATGTCATACCACGATATAGTAGAGCCATCCACATTAAAGTTATGTTTCAGAAGTTGGTTTCTGATAGATTTGAACAAATGCGGAACATCATAAAACGCATAATATTTTTTATTACTATGAATAAAATACGGCTTATCGTTTACTATGCCAAGTTTTTTCATGGCCGAACGATTATTAGGGCCCTGCAAAATAAAGAAGTATTTTACAAGTGAAAAAAATTTTTTTTTATTTAAAAATAACTAGAAATAATAGATGATTTCTATACAGTGTGCCCCAAATTCAATTCTCACCATTGGGATCTCGCTTACACGCACGCAAACAAATGATAGATTGTGATACACCATTGTAAAGGGAAAAAAATTTTAAGTTCGAATATGCCAACATCCGATATGGCGTCCATAAGAAAAAATGAACCTGATGATGGTTTCGTAATGTTCGAAACGTCAGATAAATTTTTCGTGCAATTAATCGAATGTTAATGTAGACTCATAAAACTCCAAAGCATAGATCGAAACAAATGAAATATAAGGAAGAAATAAATGTTTAAATACGTTTCGGGAATTTGTTATTCCTTAAAACTTTTTCACATATAATTTACGTTAAAATGTGGCCGTTACACAAATAATTATTATAAATTACTTATAGAACTTACCTGATCGCATACAACTGCTTTCACATCTAGATCGCACTCGCTAAGTTTATCGAGGCAGTTTTTAATTAACGATGTGAGATTTTCTGCAGTTATGGAGTTCGCAGTTATAAAATACGCCAGCGGAGTCTTCCATTTGCCAAAAATACTTTTAATGTAAAATATCAGGCCATGCGTGCCCATTTCTGCAGTGCGCCCAAGATGTCCCAAGTCTTGAAATCCTAATGAACAAACAAATTTATTAAGTATTAACAAATTTGAAAAATCACAAAAGTTTTTGTACACACCTTCTATCTATTATGTGCACGCCGATTAATTATAACGATAAACAAGCAGAATTAATATGTTGATTTCTATCCAAAAATTACAATTAGTTACTTTACTTAATTGATTATGCGCAGTTTAACGTTCAAGCTGAACAATCAGAATTATATGTCGATTTCCATAAAAAAAATTACAATCAATTAATTAATTCATTGATGTTTGGCGAACACGTAATCAATAGGAACCTTATAATAATTATTATATAAAAATAATGTAGTTTCTTCAGATAACAATTATCAGTTAAATGTGAAAGTTGTTACAGAAGAAATTTGAAAATAGCATGCAAGTAAAATTTTACTATACAAGGGATGAAATTGAATTTAAAATAATTTCTAAGATTAAATGAAAATAATAAAAAATATAAGTAATTCAAAAACTTAATTTTCTTACCTGAATTGATTTTCCACGTTTCACATCTTTCACTATCTTTGAATGGAAAAGAAAACATTTTCAAATTCGGTGTGTGGTATCTACTATTGCCACACTTCGTATACGCGCACTTATTTCCGGACATTTTCTAATTTTTGAGTTGATGTGTTTTCCACAAGAACAAAAACTGGAATAACTATTAACGAGCTGGGGCTGGCTAACTCACAAACCATTACTTAGCAGTTAATACTTAGCTTTGTCTTAATTACACACCCCTAATCTGCGCACATCCAAAGTTACATGTACTTTTGTCAGACATGACTTAGAGCCTAATTAGCTGGTTTTCCCTTGCAATGCTGCAAAACAATATTTTGAAGCTCTAATAATTATAGGCGTATATCTAAGAATTATAATATACCTATTCCATACCTGTACGTAGTAATCATTTTTTATATAACAATTAACATTTATAACTATTTTCACAGTTTTGCTAGTATTTTTATTTAAGTTTGTGTACTTTATATACCAAAAAATTTAAATTGTGAATTCTAGTTTCGTATATTTCTTCTAGATTTCATTTTTCAAGCGAAAAATAACTGTGGCTATTGACTGTTCTCCTATTTATTTATTTTATTCAATTATAAGTGAATATCTATGACGTATTGCAACAACTAAAAATGCAATTAGACATGTGCTTCTCAGTAATCCGTCTACTTGTTCCAGAGGACTTGTAGTTGCTGAGGGATTAAAACTGCCGCCACCCAAATAGGATTCTGGGAATATCATTGATTACAATTAATGTATTAACTAGAAGGTATTCCACTATTGTCATTTGCACGCTGAAAGATTAAAATTTCCACAAATACTTTATAATCCTCCCAAACTCACCCTACAAGTAAAATTTCTTGTAAATCCAGATACAAAACTAAATCATAAATGGAATATTTTAAAAATATTTTAAATTTGTAACATAAAAATGTAACATGTCAAGTTTACTTAGTAAGTTTTAAGCAACATGGAAGATAAGCCGTTGCGAAAAAAATGCTTCCAAAGAAACATGTCTAACTTCCGCTTCCGGTTTCGGATTGGTTCTAAAAGCTTGTTTTCCCAATGAATTTTTCATAAACCTCTGCTAAAATGAAATATCAAAATATAAATATTTCTCTGTAACTTTCCAGGTACTAACAAAAAGCAGCTAAACTAAACAACTTTAATGACCAATGGCCCTATTCACCTAAGCCTAATCATTTCTATTATCAGACGCGGACATATGTCCAGAAATGAAGAAAGACAGAAAATTTTGTAACGCCCGTCTGTGATTGAACGTTACGTTTTGTTAAAGTGGCGACAGTGGCGCATACTGATAGTGGCATCAGAAACTACGCTTTAGGCGATTCACATTATCGAGCCGTCTTTATAAATAGTCTTTGCTTATATTTTCTTCTTGCAGCCGCGATTCGTAAAAGGGTTCCAGCTGTTACCGATGCCCAATTTATGGAAAGGGTGGAGGCCTTTTTGTGCACAGCGAAAGATCCTGATGGAGGACGCAAAAGAAGAAAATTCGCGATAGTATAGAATGAAAATAATGTAGTATAAGATTTTATGTACCTACTATTTAATGTTTTTCAATATATATTTCAACCAAAAGTTTTGATATGTAACCCTAACAAAACTACCAGAAAAAGAAACAGCAGTTGCTGAATCTAGGCATGAAAACAAAGCCTTAATTAAAAACAAATGTTGGTTACCATAGCAACGAAGTAATTAAACGTATCAGGACTTAATATTGAAAAACTGAAATTAATGAACCACACTTTTTTAATGCTATCTTTTATATGATTATTATTTATTACATACTAAGTTTGACATTATGCCTTGCATTCTACTCGCGGTAAATTGTTTTCTACTTAGTTTGCCACAATTTCTTAAATATTTATAACATATGGACATATTTTGGCTGCCAATATATTACTAAAAAGGGTGACCAACAAACTAACTACCACTAAACTTTTCAGTTGTTTTACCTCAGTAGATTTTACATATGGGCCATACCTTGATAGCGAATATATAAACAACAAAAGTAACCAACAATAGACCAATAAATTTTGCAGATATTTTACCTAACTAGATTTTATATATTGGCCATACCTTGGTAGCCAATATATAATCAACAATAGTGAACAACAATAAGCCAATAAACTTTGCAAGTATTTTTCCTAACTAGATTTTATATATTGGTCATACCTTGGCAGCCAATATATAATCAACAAGAGCGAACAACAATAAGCCAATAAACTTTGGAGATATTTTGCCTAACTAGATATTATAATATTGGTCATACCTTGGCAGCCAATATCTAACCAACAAGAGCGACCAACAAGGGATCAATACATTCTGCAGATATTTTACCTAACTAGATTTTATATATTGGCCCAACCTTGTTAGCCAATATATTACCACTATAAAAAAACGTTACATTTAGAGATATCCCCAATATACGAGAGCCAATATTGGCCCAAGTTTACTGTGCTACTTGGGGGTTATGTGGTTCACCCCAAGCCTATCAGCGATAGCGCGGAAAGAATACCCTTCGTCGTACAAAGTAAGGGCTGTGACACACTCATCACGACTTAAATTTCTTGAGATACGTTGTATCGTAAAAGCAATTGTTTGCTGACAGCTACACGATTTGATATGTTTTAAAGTAAAACGAAACTGAAACTAAATTATAAATGTGCATGTAAAATTGATTAATTTTTTAACAAAATTAAAGATGTAGAAACAGACCAAGAGTAACATGTGTCTATCAGGTTTGTATCAGACATTCATTCCATGCATTTGGTTGAAGTAGATAGCGCACTACTTTTCTTTTATCGCAACATTAGTAATTGGTACGTTAATTTCTTGGAGCAGTGTATTAAAGTTACACAACTGAAACTGTATTCTTACATAAGCGGACACAATGAACACAATTTCGGCAATTAAAATTTATTAAGCCGACTGTATTCAGAGATACTATAGTCAACTAGGGCCCCATATTCGATTTTTACACTTTTTAAATAAAGAATGAAAAGCGCTTTATAAGCAGGTGTGACATCCATATGCCAACTATAAAACAAGAAAAACCGGTTTCATCTAGGTTGCTGCATGGAAATGTCCACACAACAGTTGAATTATTTCTCCAAAACATTGAGTCGCATTTCCAAATCTAGGATCTATATTCGATACACACACTATAATATCATTTTCAAGTTCGAGGCGATTTCTTACTTTTGTTTTGATGGCAGTCGTAGACAAGAAAATTAATTCGCACAAATATGATGTAGCAAATGGCACCAAACATTTTATAGCTTTGTCTACAAGCTCGGGATGCATTCTTTTGGTCCAAAATTGATCTACGCTCTGGGAAAATAGGTCTAGTTTCAACATTCCATCACATGTTATTTCAGTAAGTTTTTCTTTCATGTTTGTTGAAATTTCAGCTTGTTCAACAGAATTGTCTAAAACCGGATTCGGTATCCATCAGTGATTGGCATAACTATTTCGACTTTTTTTTAGAGAAATAGCCAATGAGCTGTTATTTTAAATTCTGCAAACTAATTTGCATATCTGCAAGCACGTGCTCAGAATTTATCATATTACCATCCTTAAATAAGTCTTGCATAAGTTCTTGAACGCACTGGAATGAATTAAACTTTTTTTCCAATTGAAGTCGACCAGAAATCAAGTTTCTTTATAACTCCGTTAATTTTGTTTGCCGCTGTTATCATCGAAAATAATAGCATATCAGTAAGGAAAGCCAGCCTAAGAAGCCAAATGGAATTGGAAAATATGTTCTCATATTTCGGTTTCTCATCTTGCAGCTCTGCAAAAGTTCCGCTTGTAACTAGAAAACTCTTTTCAAGACGTTACCCCTCGAATGCCATCTTACTTCTGTGTTATAAAGACGATTTGCATATAAAGAATAATACAAGTCTGCAATGCTTTTTCCTGAATGGAATTTACCACTTTAATGGCATTTTTCAAAACACAACCCATTTCAGAGATAAATATTTTGATGCAAGCGCTTCTCGATGTGAAAAACAGTATAACCATATAGCATTTGGCATTATCTCTTTTAATCTGACATGAAAAACTTTTACTGGTGGTATTGACCTCTAGAGGAGTTCAAAATAAAATATCTTCTGTAATACTATGTATTGTATCTCACAAATGCTATAAATTGGGTACAGTTAGAAATATCCGTGGATTTCTTCCAACTGTAACTAGAAGTACGTGCACTTCGTAATATTTTCAACAACTTATGTTCAAATACCTTCTGCCATGTCACTCGTTCTTCTTTGGATAGTATTATTAGAGAGAGGTATTGCTTTCAGCTTGTCAGCATCTTTTTTACCACTATTTGCACCATTTCTAGTAAAATCAAATATTTACCAATTGCATATGGCTTACTGGTTTTTGCAATGGGAAATGCAACTGGATATCTTGATAGTGCTTTTTCATTAGTAGTGGTTGCTGATGTAAAAGTGTCTTGCTCCTGTTTTGCTATCTTTCAAAGAATTCCACAGGCTTTTCTTTTTGTCTGGATGTTTAGTATTTAAATGTGAAAATAGCTTTGATGACTTCATACTTTCTTTTGACAACACTTCTCGACAAAGTACTCACTGTGGTTTCTGAGAATTACCGGTAAAACCATACTTGCACACAATTTCGAAATATTGACTAATCTATCGCGGTCCGTTGCTTATACAAAGCAAAATGGATTTTCCAGATTATTACTGTGCCATCTAGCACCCTCCCGAATATGGTGAAAATTTCCGGAAACACGGAGAACAAATAATTAAATTATGCTACTTGGCGATAGATGGCGTCAGTTCGTCGTTTGTCCGCTGATTTTGAATGAAGTTGAGTACTACAAGATGGGCATCGCTAGAAAAATGTATGCTAAAAGGGGGTCGCGCTTTAACATACTTTGGAAACCACTGCTCTAGCAATAGTAAAAAATATTTGCTACTATTGAACTACTGAATAGCATTTTGTAAAAGCTTTTCAATGATCACAATTGAGAGTTATAATTAAAAAATTTGTTGTTGAGTTACCTAGAGCCTAATAGATTGATTGAGGAACGTTACATTATGAGTCACGATGATTCCGTTTCCATATTGTAGAAACGTTTTTTAGAAAAGTGTAATACCTATTTTACTGCCAGAGATGTAACACACATTGTACATTTGCAAATTGATAAACTTCGGTGGTTTGCTTTATGGCCGTAAAAAATCCATATGTGCTTTCAAACGCTGATTGCTACAATAAACAAAAACCATTTTATAAACCTGATCATGTAACTATATTTAGATAAGATGCCGGGGTAGTTCTTGGAAAATATTTTCTTATTTATTAAAGTCAAGACTTGAATTGCATTGTGCATAACGAATTTGGCAAACCACCTACCATGCTAAACATACATGCACATGCGAAAAAGAGAGTTAAGTATTTACTGCATCGAAACATCAAAATTTCACAGAATGGAGTAAAAATTGCAGTTAGACCTTTTATATTTCCAAATTTAAACAACCTACTGTGTTCAGTTTTGGAGGGATATTTATTTAGTTTTCTAACGAAAGTATGTCTAATTTCTATTATCAGCGTCAAATAGGCTCAAAACAGTTTTCGTTGCACTCTCCAAAACCAAATTTAATTACAATCGCTTAAGTAACCCAACGCAAATTTTTAATTTGTCCACGATTAAGCAGTTGGCATTGACCAGCACGTGTAAACGCATGTGTAAACACTTTGCATGCCTCGCCCATAAGTTCCGGGCTGATACTTTTCATTTCTAAACGAATCCGCCTTAAATCGTACATTGCAG